>VZSV01000075.1:558292-608292 GCA_013398735.1 Nothocercus julius | reverse complement strand
GCAGTGTCGTTGCACAACAGATGCTTTCAAAGCACAATCAAAATGATCTAACATAAGCAATTTACATCAGGATGTCCCTGGTAAACTGATGGCTTTGTAAGATGCAGCAGAATTTATAAATGTTTGGAAATCTTTTCAACCTCTCAAATTCTAAAGCAGCAGGAAAAACCCACCTCGCGCAGCCCTTCCCCTGGCGCGCAGCTCTGCAGTAAACGCAGGCACGGCTGTGTTGGAGGCTGCACGCTCAAAGGGAACTTTCTCCCTTAATGAAGAGAAAAAAAGGGCAGAAGTAAAGATAATTCGAGCACAGATGTTTTGTCAGGAAACAGGCTTCCCAATTTAAGTAAGGCATAGAGGAAATATATAATGTCATCCAAGACAGGGATTTGATGGTGCTATTTGAAAGAGATATTCGTGCTTGTTTACAATAAATATAACAACTATACTGATAGTTCTGGCAGAGTTCCGGCCTGTACATGATTTATAACATGGTAAACATTTAGTTTTTTATAAAATAATGTGCATATATTGCATTTTTCTTCTGCAATATTAAAATGGAGATTTTTTAAGAAACATCAGCATAAAATAAAATGACCAGAAGTTAACCAGATTTGTTTTCTTACAATTTTAAAAATTATTTATATTTAAAAATTGAAAATGTGAAAGCAAGTCTGGGAACCAAAACTTTTTAAATATAAGAATAGAAATATTTTCTTTATTCTGCTCCTTTACATTTATCACTTTTAAAAACATTTGCAAAATTTGGAGCCAATTACTAGGATGCTTCTAGTTACCAGCATCAAGTAGTTTGTGCTCAGGTATTTTCTATTTATGCTTTTCATCTGTTGTATCTCATGATATTTGTTTTGGGAGAGAACTGCCTGCTAGATATCCTTAGCTATGATACTGAAACATGTTGCCTTCTTTAGCCTTAAGGAACATCAGAGTAACACTGTAGTTGAACAGACTTGTAGCCGGATGGGCAACCTGAGCAAATACTGTGTGTTTCACAGTCTAAGAGGACTAAATAAGCAAAATGTCAACTGGTTTCACTGGGATTCGATTTTTGTTTAAGGCCTAAAGGCCTTTAAGGACTTTAAAAAAGTGTCCGTGTTACCAAATTGGGACAGAGTAGATGAGCATCAAGAGAAGGCCGTTTGACAATATGCTCTTAGTGATTTGTGTCTTTGGTCTTGTTAGCCAAAAGCAGAGCCTGAAACTCACGTTTCCTTGGCTTCTGCAGTAAGGGCAAGTCCGAGTCTGGTTTTCCTCTCATACAGAAGAATTCCAATAAACTGAGCTATGCTCGTAACTGGATTTTTCAGCATTTTTCATTCTGAGAACAAGTTCAGCCTCATGTCAAGTTTCTGAAAATAATCTAGCGGAAGGGAAAGCGAAGGATCAAATTATACTGCTGTGAGGAACAAACGTTTCCATTTATTTCACCAAATCAAAAACTAGATTTTTTTTATAAAAGCCGTTCCAGTTATGCTGTAGGCACGTCAAGTATACTGGGAAAAGTTAAGTGTTATTTATTAGACCTATCCCAAGCACTGAGGGGGCCAAGGTGGCTGTGTCCTGGCCAGCGTGTTGTCCTCTTCCTCCTTCAAACCTTGGCTTCATCCTGCTACCTGTTTCCGAAGGAAAGCTGGGAGGTTGTTCTGGATTCTTTGCTGAGGGAAGATGCTTTGAGATGGGCAAAACTTATGGAGAAAATGGCAATAACAGGGCATTAGGTCACGGCTGAGGTTGAAAGAGGGGGTGAGAGCAGGCCCTTCATTGTTAATTCACTCGCCCCTTTTTAGGACCTCCATAACTCTCCCTACCCGTGTCCCCATGCAAGCTTGGATCCCTCCTCTGAAGTCATTGCACATTTGCTACCATAAAGCTGGGGCAGGAAGGCGCTTGGTGTCTCCCAGTGCTGCTGAAGTGGGACGTCGCGTTTATTGGTGGTCCCTGCGCAAGGGTAGTGGAGCGGCTAGCGGAGCGCCAGGGTTCCCGCGTGCATCCCCGAGTACTCCGGTGGCTCCTGCCCGCGTCGCGGGTCCTGCATTGGTCACATCACCAGAACGTGGCACCGAAAGCAGTGGTGCTTTGAAGCAAAATTCCATTGGCTTCTGGCAAAAGCAGGTTTATGTGAAAGGTTTCACATGTTTCAGACCATCGCGGAAGCTCAAAGCATTCGTGATCCATTAACCAGCTGTCCACAGCAGAGCAGAAACAAAGGTCCAGGTTTGCTTGTGATGAGTCTCTGAGAATGGGATCACCACCATACGTGGCGCTCATTCTGGGTTGGTTTTGTTTAAACTGCACAAAAATGGAGCATGAAGCATCTGCCTTTAAGGAGCAGTGATGGTGACCTGCCAGGTAAGAACCGAGGGCAGCAAGTGCATTAGGTGTGAGGATTAATGCAGCTCCTAATGTCACCTGGCAGGTGAACGAGTCACAAGCAGGGAATGTTCCTCTCACTAAATCAAATGCAGTCTTGTCAGTGGGAGTGAATATACTGGTCACTAGTGTTTTACTAAGTTATATTAGAAAAGCACGTATGGTAGTTGGTATAATGCTGTAGCACAGCTGCAGAGCCACATGTAAGTTTTAATTTGTATTCCATAACTAATATTATCTTTTTCAAGTAGTTACTTGTTTTCCAAATGCTATTTGCACATCATTTTCCTGCTCAGGTGAATTCCTTAAGAACAAATCTGTTTTCATGAGCAGTTGAGTGTGGGGAAATCAGCTACTTCCCATGTTTGAAATTGGAAAACTTTGGTGTTATTAAGCGGCGTTGTTGGGGTTTAAAATTGTTTTTTACAGTAGAGAGAGAGAAAAAAAAATGAAGCTCTGAGTCTTGAAATAATCAGAACAAAGTTTTCCAAAATACTGGAGTCCAACATGGAGTCCATCATTAGGTGTGACGCAGAGCTCGGTATCTTCTGTCCTAGTGTAATTTTTCAGGTATATGCTATGCTGCACTAGATACAACATGCGAGTTTTGAGATAAATTACCCATAATTATCAGTCACTTCCATTTCTCTGTTTTTATTATGTTTTGCCCCTGTGTGCAACGTGGCACTGCCACATCATCATAGTGTGCAAACTGATGGTTTGCAAGGGTTGTCCTTACAGCAAAAGAGTTACTTTGCCTGGAAGAACTACTTTTGTTATCTTCCAGAATGAAAGCACTGAAATATTGAACAACTTTCAGTCAGATGAAGTTTTACTGAATTTCAGATGATTAGTCATGTGCAGATATATGGAAATGTTACATGGATTTTTTTTTTTAACAGATCAGTCAAAAAATTGTCAGACACTGAGTGTTCAGCTGAATTTACTATTATTTCAGTCACAGCTTGCACGATGTCTGTGTGCTTGTGTCTACACACTGGTTAACTTGAATTAACTCACTTGAATATCTACAGAATGAGAGATTCTAATTACAATGGTCACATCATTTGCAGCAGTCTTTTAAAATGCAAGTTTGCGATCGGTGTAACCTGCAAGCAGAAAATTCTGCCTCACGCAGGCTGCCACTCACTCAGCCTCTGTAGCAGAGTGATCAGGTATCACCGAGACTTCTCTTTAATGAAATCTTTTTGTTGTCTTTTATCTGTGTGAAGGACAAAAAGATCCCACCATTCTACCGGGCTTCTCATAATAATGGTAACGCGGGTTTTTTTCTGTTAAAAAAAAAAAAAAAAAAAAAAAAAAAACAGCTTAAAATACTCAAATGACTGTAGTTTTGAATTATTCTAAGTCTGTAACATTTAGGTCTTTATTTAGAATTTTGTCACTCAAAAATGATGTTACATCAATTCATTAATAAAATGAGTTCATAAAAATTATGTACTTTATGCAGTTACCACATTTGGTATTTGAAATGCTTTTATTACCTTTTTTTTATCTAGTATATCTATCCATCTATATATATTTTTCAAATATATGCCAGGGATTTTTGAATAGATTTGAGGTGGACTTCGCTTGTTTTCCAGGGTATTCCCAGTGCATCCGTGAGCATGTTCCTGATTTTGCTCTTCAGCAGAATTTGCAGATGGGAAGGCTGTGCGACATACTGGGTACGTTATGAGCTGGCGCCTGCCTATGTTTTGATTGTTATTTACCCATATTTGTGAGTAAAAGAGAATGACTGATGGGGACTCTCTTGCTGTATTAATACTGAATATCAAGAACATATATGCTCAGAAGTAATTTATCTGCTATGCCATGTGCTCCTGCCCAGATCGTTCATAAGGAGAACCTATTGATTCTTTCTGACTCTGTGCCTGATCCTGTGGCATGCTGAGCACCACGAGCGAGCCAAAGTGCTTGGAGTCCTACAAAATTAGGTAGCTAATTCTGCTATGAGCATTCAGCCTCATATGGGGAGAAAGATGTGCTAGAAGAGAGTGAGCTCTTATTTAAACCATTTTTTTAATTAGCAGATGAGGCAAGAGGCATATATTAAAAAGTTTTTGCTAGAATGACAGTCCTCTTCTAAGCAAAGCAACGAAGAATATTGTTTGTCAATGACCAACTTCATTGGCTCCCTGGAATGACATACTTTACATGATTCATATATATTTCAGTATCATTACTATTTTATAAATGCCATTTAGTAAGTTTGTAACAAAAATGTATTAGATGTAGAAATTTACAGTTGCCTAAAATAATAATGTAATTGCTTTTATATATTTTCTGGGCGCTAATGTTGTTTTTCCGTAGTACAGTTTTATTTTTTCATTTTTTTAACATTTTTTTGTAATCTCTGAAATGATATTTAGATTTAAAGGGACAAAGTCAACACATTATACAGGCATTCTTTCTCACCTTTAAATCTCTGAACTTGGAAACTGGTTCCGCTGTAGAATATAAGCCAGATCAGAAGTAAGGTACAAACTAGTCAATTATTAACTAAATTATTAACTATATCACATTTTACCTGTGCCTGACCGAAGGACATTAGCATTTGCCATACAGGTTTTCTTTTTCTTTGCAGGGATTTTCTTGTTTGATGCGACCTGCTACTATTTAATCTGTCTCCAGAGTCCCACTGTGTCCAAAGCAGACTTTTAAATCTGTTTATAGGGTAGTGTTAGAGTAGTAAACTGTTTTGCAGCATTTAATGCACCAGATTCACTTGGGTTTGACACATTTTGACAGTGCTTTCAGCATTACAGCTAATAGGGGTGAACTTTTTTCTTCCCTCACTGGTAAATTTTCAGGCTGATTTTGCAAGTCTCAGTAAAATGCAATACTTAATACTGACTAAAGATCTAATGGTGGTATTTTTAAGTGTTTTTAAAAGTTGTTCCATACTGATCTGTGTCATATAAAGGCTCCACCAAGGCTGGGGCATGGGGCTGGCTGTCAGAGGCTACAATGTTTTAGTCAAAATTCTGGCCTGATGTTTCTAGTGTGGGTTATTTCCCTGCAAAACAAAGTGAGCCAGGAGGGTATCTCAATCCTTTTACTGTCAGGATCAGGTTTTCCTTATTCCAGTTCTTGCTTTTCTTCTGATTCATTCCCATTTAAAAACATTTGTCCCTGGCACTTTCAGAGCTCTTATTCCTGTGCCCAGTAAAGACAATGAAAGATTTCCTACTGATTTTGGCAGGAGGTGGATCAAAATCTAGGAGGGCTTTTTGGCTGCAAGTTCTGTTGATGTTGCAAGGCCAATTAATTCATTAGTTCATCTATTAACATTCTTATTTTAGAAGAACCTAGTGGTTTAAATTTTCCAAAATGTCATATATTAATGCCTTTCACTTTTTCACCTCTGAGTGTTTGTCTATACATTGTCTTTCAGCCCGAGTTGTTTCACATGCAAAAAAGCAGATTCTCACACTGTGGTATTTAACTAATCTGCACACTCACATGCTCAGCAATGGTTATTAATGGTATCCTACCGTGAGCTTTTATGTGGACAGGACAAGAATAGGATCAGGCCATGCAAAAGCAAGGCAGAGTATGAAATTGCAATTTCATCAGCTTTCTAAACTTAATAGCTCAGTTTTATAATTTACTGAAGTTAATGGGATATATTTTTAAAGCAGTGCGCAGTTCCCATTGATGTTAATGTGAGTCGTGTGGATAAATCCCCTTGCAACACTTTCAAAAATCTGCCCCAGTATGTTCTGCAGATTGAATTCTGAAAACTAGCTATTTCTTTGGGTTGCTGACCTGTCTTCAGAGAAATGCTGAAGCACAGAAAAAGCAGTTAAACCATGAAGATTTGGGAATTACCGATGCCATTTTTATTTTCCGTGTTCTTCTAAGGAAGCTGTCTGAGCACATGCTGAGGGATGATCAGATCGCTGTTCTAAATGGAGCCTACCTTTCTCCCAGTAATGAACATTGTGCCCCTTTGTTTTAGATGCCAACGTGGACGTCATCTACATCTGCCCCCTTCATCTGAGTGAGGAGTTACTGCAGTATTACAATAAACTCCTGGGTCTGCAGGCAGCTGTTAGATCTGGGAACCCTGAGGACATGGGTGACCTGCAGGACAGGTTCAAAATTCTCACCCCTGAAGCTATAAACAGCTTCCCTGTGAGTTTGTCTTCTAATTACTACAGCTTGAGGGATGCAGTAAAATTAAATTGGAAATTTTATAACTTGTAACGCTCTAGTACACATCAGTGAAATATTATTGCAAGTTTAAAAGCTTTACTGATTAGACTACTAGTTAGAGCACTGGAAATAAATATCCCAGTTTAGCTTTATAGACTTAGTTGAGAGTGTCCTATATTAGCTACCTATAGACCGCTGTCCATTCGTAGTATATGTTTGGGACTGTGAACTTGATAGATTTATATCTCTAAGCAAAACACAGCAATAAACCATTCTTAATACTCAAATTTTATCTCTGGGCAGCCCAACATCCAGTCATTCATGTGTTTGTAGTATTTGTTGCAAGGAAATCCTATTCAGAGCTTCTTAAAGAACAGAATTTAAAACAACTACAAAAATACAGAAATATTAGTCCTCAACCTATCAAGCCATTTTTTAATCCACATGCTAGAATATTGTCTAAAAAAAGACCTAAATTACTATATACTACTATAGTATTTCTGAAAATACTGCAATGCAGTGAAGCTACTATACAGTGAAGAGATATATTATAAATATTAAGTCCCTCAATGTCTTAGCTGAGATTTGACCTTTATGAAATTTTGTGATACATTTTATCTCTCTAGTGTCTATATGCAGAGCCCTACTCTTGTTTTCAAAATATATCCTTCTCCTAGACCTTTTGATAAAGAAGTATTTGTAGCATGGTTTGTACCATATTTTGATTGAAATTTTAATGGCTTCAGAAGGTTTCAAAAAAAAAAGAAACTTTTTCTATTTAATAAATATGTTGCTTCTGAAGTGTAGCTCTGTATTAGCATGCTGTTCAGCAAAGCTCTTAGGTATACGTAACTACTGAGTCAGAGCTGTCTGCTAGTTTTGCCATAGTTAAGACTGCGTGACTTTCTACGTATGTATGTGTTTTGCTCTAAAGCTAGAGATGGATCATCAGAATGATACTATGTGTTTTAAGGGCTGGCTTTTCTTTAGTTTAAGCCTTTTATGAGGACCTCGGAAACTTACTGCCATTGCATGCACGTGTGCTGAGCCAAAACTTGGCCCTTTATATCGTAAAATATGTTAGTTGGTTGATAAATCCTTGCTAAACACCAGGGACATTTTTTGTTTGGTTCTTTTTTTTTTTTTTTTATTGAACTTTGACAATTTTAGCTTTTTTCCTCTGGATACTAGCTTGTTTCTGCAGTACTAGTTACCACTTGTCAGAAGCTATAAAGAGCCTTCTAAGTAAAGTATACAAAAAAAAAAAACAAAAAAAAAACCAAAACAACAAAAAAAAAACACTAAAGCCTTCGTTTTATGGACTGATCAACATAGACACGCTAGCCAGGAATAGGAGGTGAACTTAGGAACTGAGTGTTTTGGTCACAGTGGTTTGGATGAAATATTTTTCATGTGAAAGCAGACCATTTTTAGACATTCCAATTTCTGTTGAAACATTTCGGTCACTAATGTGTCCTTTATCTATAGGATATCTTTTGTGTGAGGAAGAATCTGTGCTCTTAGCTGATACAAGTCACCCACTGGCTTCCGTGCCCATGAGTTTAGCTGTCCCTTTGTGTAATGAATACAGCTCTCTAGGTTTGTTTTCAGTATCTTTCATCTGGGTTATTTCGTAAAATCTGTTGTTGTACCTAAATGTATCTAAAGTTATTCCTAAAGGGTGCAAATGTGAAGGCCGTCTCTAGAAAGCTCCCGTGAGCTATTCGAGAAGTGCAAATCAGCCGTAACCAACCTGCTAGCTGTTTTGGGGAGTTTTGGGGGGAAAACGGTTGGCAAAGGAAGGCAGAACTAGGCAGCCCTGTGCCAGCCCTTGTGTGTGCAGGGGGAGGCAGAGCGGGTCTGGGAGAACATCGGTGTCTTTAAACCTCGTCCTTAGGTGCTCAGGGCCTGTTACAATGAGCTCTGTGGCTCTGTGCAGCCAGGTTGAGAGAGACAGCGTTAAGTGATGCTCATCCGGAGCCAGCAGAGAGTCAAAATGTGTCGCAGCAGCTTTGCCCATCACGGTGAAACTGGTGTTCAGCTTTTCTGATCTCAAGGGCTTTTTGAAAAAGCAACAGGCTTGAGAGCCAAGAACTCGCCTTTTGGCTACGAATTCTCCTTCCTCAGATCTCCTGCTCCTACCTGCTTCCACCCGCATGACCAAACGTCTGTCGTGGCAGCCGTACTGTGCACAAAGCAGGCATGAGCTGGATTTTACAGCCTGCTCCTGGAACTCCTTAATTAACTCTAAAATCCATCACTGGGAGATACAAAGCACATCTCCCTATGTCACGGCTCCCCCAGGGAGCGAGTGACCGGGGCTGGGAATCGATCCCGTTCTCCCCAGGCTGAGCTCTGTGGTGAGACCAGTGGCACGGCCCAGCTCCCGCTTTTGCCACAGCGCTTGAGAGGAAAGGAACAACCCAAACACAACACGGACAGTGTCTGCATAGCCCAGCACAGGAGAAGACGCGAGGCTGCTTTTGCTGCTTTTTCTCCTGAAGCTTCAGGGACTCCCTTTTCATGTTCGAAGTTTGAAGTTCTCATTCCTCTCGTGTGTAGCTCAGATCTCCCTGCAGTGTGTCCGACTCCTTCATAGAGGGACCTGGGCACTTTTTTGGCACAAAAGGCACTGAGGAAGGGACAAAAGAGATTCCTTTTGTCCCCTTCCAGGGGCTTCTCCCTCTCTGATTCACACTCATCCCCTCCATGAAATGGGATCAGGACTTCAGTCTCTGTGGAGGAGCATTCAGGACTCTAAAGGAAACTATTCTGTGTTTCCCAATCCTGGAAATCCCTAACAAATTCATTATTTAAGCTACCCTGAGAACTAATGTGGGGTTTTTTGAGTCTAGATTAGGTGAAATCTCAATGTAAAGAAGACTTTGTTATGATTTGTTTATGGCAATCTTTTGCAATGGGCATCTCTTGTAATATCTATAATATCCAGCCCTGTCTGATCCAGTGCAGCTGCATACCCTCACAAAAACATGTCTGGGTTATCTGCAAAATGATGCATAGCATGTGTTGTAGCAAATATTGCTGAGATTTGACCTACCATGACTCGTGTCCTTAGTTTTAATATACAGGTTATGGGCTCTCTGAGCAGCTTGTCCAGCAATAGTTTTTTTTAAGAAATAAAATTAAAAAATGCTTCTAAAAAGTTGGAACACCTGTACTTTAAACAACACAAAGCTTCTCTCCCTTCCCTGAGTGTTCTGCAGCTGAGTTTACAGTAGCATTCAGACCTACTGTATAATGGAAATGTATATCCCCAGTAATTTAATGTGATCAGTGAAAGGTTTTGTAAATCAAAGTGTTTTATTCTCAGGGAATCACTTAAAATACTGCTGAGCTATATGGTGAAATACGTTCCCTGCTATAGGGGTTTTTCTTCATTTTTCGTATTGATTTTTAGACGCTTTAGAGTTAAACCATGCCAGCAGTGTTGCTGAGATGAATCACTATTATCCAAAGGCCACCAGCTTCTTTGCCGACTGACAGAAGGATAATTCCGCATGGATCAAATAAATACAGATGTGTAGTAATTAGTTCTATTCCCAGTGAGCCCATTTCCAACACACTAAAGATGTGCACGATTATGGAGCCTCACCCCAACAGCTTTTATCAATTTAAACTGCTAAGCTACAGGATAGGTCATAACCCAGCCTGCTATTAATAATGTATTTATTGTGTGCAACATTATAAATTAGGTTTATGGAATAGAAAAGAACACCTTTTAACAAGAATAATGTTGTCTTTATACAGAGCCATCACATGTGCCTCGCCACGCAGCTGAAGTACAGTCCCAAGACGATCAAAAAAATAAAAATTCTCATCCAGAGCAGGGATGCCTACATCGTCGGGGGGGTGCCCCACAAAGATGACCTGGCAGTGGCTGACATGTTAAGCGTGCCTATATTAGGCTCAGTGCCAGAAGTTGCTCACCTCTATAGCAGCAAGTCGGGAAGCAAACGCATCTTTGCCAGCGCTCGCGTGCCGACCCCTCCGGGAGAATCCGACATCTACAGCAAGGAGCAGGTGAGCAGGACGTGCTCTGCTGCGTGGCAGCAAACAGGCTTGTTTTCACCAGCCAGAGTGCAGACTGCACTCTGTTACCTGTAGAGTTGTAAAAATGGATTGATGAGACTGTTTAGATCATGTATGAGGTTTCCCTCTTTTTTTGTTCTGTTTTATCTCACCAATTAAAAGTAATCCGTATCCTAATTGAGAAGTTATCCAATTGCTCTGGCGTTCCTCAGATTCTTTCCTGAGGATACACAGGGTCTTTTGGTCTAGTTACTTCAAACAGCTTGTGTTGCAGAGCCACGGAGAAAGTCACGGCCTCAGTGAAATGGAGTTTCACCACTGAAAATACAATGGGGATTTCATGGAAGCAAAGTGTTTGATGAAAGGAAAATTTCACACGTTTACAAAAGCAGCTTGTTCAAATTCAGGTTCACTGAGCATGTCTCCATCTGAAATTTTACCTTGTATTTAGCTTTTCATTACTCAATTCACCCATATTGTTAGCATGAGCCATAGGAAAAGAACAAAAATAGTACCAAATTCTTATTTTTAATAGCAGTAAGAAGGCACAAGACTCTTCTACAGTGTATTCATTTCACATATAAGATTATTTTGCATTCAGAGGCTCAGGGTGTCATTCTGTAAGCTAATACTGCACTTTGCAATGATATGTCTAAGGATGATCTATTGGGTGGATTTTTTTAAAATATTTTTTATAGCAGTTCAGCTAATAAAGGAAAATACTCAGCGCAATTATTTGTAAGCATACCTAGCGCCTAGAGAGAGATTTTTTTCACATTGCTTTGCTTTTTATTAATCACTTTTAGCACTGAAAATAATCTCAAATATACAAATGTATTGCAACAAATACATGATCAATGATCTGAAAAACACCAAGCTTTCAATTTGTTGTTAAATAATTTATATGAATCTAATAGTTTTGATTCATACAGCAGTGTTACAAAAGTTCTACTTCTGTTGTTTGCTCATATGAAATATTGACTTTGTTGGTTAAATAATCAAAGAAAGGCGACACTATATTAAAGCACAATTCAATTTTCACTTAAAGACAGGATATAACTCTTTGGATTGGTACAGTCCTTACAATATTATTGATCCTTCCCATTACTGTAGGGGAGTCATAAAGACAAACACATTTAAGGGTTCTCGAAAGCCACAAATAATAGCATCAGGAACACACACAAATTCCATTTATGGTCAAAGTCCAAAAAATAAACAAGGAGTCCCAAAGATTACCATTTCAAAATACATGCAATGCAACAACATCTGATAATACTTTCAGTGGGTTCAATGGCATTCACAGTTTCTAAGAGCTAATTGTGTGCTATGCCAGCTGGGCAAAAGGCAGTTTAAAGTCATGTAAATCTGTGTACACGTACAGATAAATAATCAGGACCATTTTTAAAAAGCCCCATAATGCCTTTGTGTATTTATAACCATATAATGCACCCTACAGTAGGAGGATTTCACAGATGCTTTGTGGATGCTAGAATCTGGCACAGCTGTTTCTCAGATTTTGTAAATAGTCTCGTCCACCCAGTATTATTTCCTGTCAAAAATGTTCATTGAGCTGTGCTGATTATCCAAAACCAAAGATCGTGATCTATCAAAGAAGCCTGAAGAGGCATTTTCCTCTTGGCATAGTTCACCTCTGCTGAGGTGTCAAAATTGTTTTCATTTTCCAAGATAACACAAGCATAAAAGCATAAAATAAATTGTATGTCTAAACACCTTGGTCCACAGATGATTAATAGTCTCAGTCAGCTGATCATTGACAACACGGAAGTGCGGCGCTGGTTGTTCAAAGCCAACGATGAATCTGGAGGAGACGGCACTGCCTTCTGCGACGTGACCTCGCATTTGAAATGCTACCCCTGGCTTCAGCGGGAGCGGCAGAGATACAGCCCGGCCACGTGGAGCTGTCAGTGGGCCCACGTAAGTAACCGAGGAGAAGCGTGTCTTATCTGGATTACAGAAGCCAGGCTGGCTCTTTCACAGTAATTTGTTACCATAATTCAAAAGGCAGTTAAATACTCCAAAGTATAAGTGAATGTCTGGCAATGGAATAAGCTGGATATCATACCATTTAATTCATATGCAATAACACAAAAATCTTTCTTAGTGTTTTTTGTCCAAAGGGAGGGCATATGTTTAGAACTATATAGGTGGTAGAGCCTTACAGAAACTTGGCTTTACTGGAATAAATGTTGGACTAATATAGTTGAACAATAGTGACTGGTTTGAGGACAGATACAAACTGATCACTTTTTAATCTGGCTTCCTGAGGATTGTTGTTTCTATGCATTTGTCCTTACCATAACTTTTAAACCTGTTGGCTATTTTCAGCCTTATAAGACAGAACACCTGAGGTCTCAGAGATCATTACAGTCCTAGAAGTTACACTACAGTGGATGTTTAGGTAAAGGGAGAGATCCTATAAATACCTAACTGAGGAAAAAAAAAATATGAACTCATGCCCTACTGTATTTGAATCCGTAGCACTGGAGGAGATTGTAACATGGTACATCTCAAATACATAAAAAGTTTCACCTGGAGCTTTGAATAAGCAGATCACAAATCTAGCTAACTTCATTAGTTCTGGTATTGAGCAAACTATTTGCATTTCGAATATTCATTGATATTTAAATGTGTTAAATTCAATAAGCATTTGATATTTCTGTATATTGTGCCAAATTCATTTGTAGTGTAACTGTTTGAAAGCCGGAAGGAATGTATCTGGAAAGAATTGTTAAATTTACATAAACAAGTCATTATAGCTGTTTTGATTTTTTAATTCAATCAAAAATGTTTACTGTTTTTGATTGAATTATATTGCATATTAACATTTCAAATTGTGCTGATTATTTGCCTTTTGACAGCTGCAAGATAATGCTCGATAATTTTGCAAGTCCAAGCAATACTGAGTAGGTCTGGGTACACATAGAGCTAGCAGGATATGCCCAGATCCTGCTTCTACCATGGTAGCAGGCATAGGGTAGGAGCAGAAGATGTGATAAAATACAGTTTGTATCAAGTCCAGTGGGTTTGGATAAAGGGTCTAGTGACAACTGGCTTTCCTTGGTTTTGCTTTTGTACTGCTCTGAAGTGGAGCTTTGTCGCAGGCAGGAATCAACCCTTCAGAAGCCCTTAAACATAAACATTTGTTGGAAGCTGGAAAATATGTATGGAATTATATATTTGGTCTAATTTCTGACAGTCAGCAGGACAGCTTCCGTAAATCCAGGCCAGTATTCCAGTTACCTTAGCCAGAAGAGCAAAACTTGCTGCCATTTTGAGCATCTTATTTGAATAAGAGTGTTCACATTTTTCTGCCTTCTGAGTTGAGCCCTCTTTTGTAGAGGGGGAGACCTTTTTTAAATATGATGAACTGCAATCTCTACTGAGTGTTACTATTGAGAGCAGAGGATTAAAATCATCCTTTGTTACAGAATACCACTGTAATGATACACATTTAAACATCAAAGCATTAGTTTATGAGCACAGGCATGCTTTAATGTCCTATTACAGTATGTAGACCTGTTTCTTTCGATAATGAAGACATTGTGTCATTGGCATAGGCTCCCACATACAAAACGTATGCTGGCAGGTTATTAAAAAATTCAGCTTCTTGATGAAAGACTATCCTGCAGGCTAAGAGTAGAGTGAAAAGACTCTCCATTCTGGTAGAATTATTAGAAATGAGAATATGACTGTGAGCACTAAATTATGTTAATACTTACAAATAGCATCATTTGCATAGCAGTTTAAGACACGATACCCAGATTTTTCTCATTGGTATGTAGTAGGAAACAGATTAAAAATAAGGTAGCTTGTGAGTTTGAATTGTATAAGAATCTCTTCTATCTAAAAATGAGATTTTAGATTCCTCATATCAAACATAACATTGGGCAAACAACAATGCAGGACAAGATTATCAATGTATTTTACCATGTTACTTTAATGTAGCATCAGGGGTACCTGAACAATTATTTTGCGGCTACATAAAGGGCCGAATTCACACTCTGCAGAATGGCTCAGTGAGGCCTTCATCCTGCTGTGCACTCCTAGGGCTGCCAACATGCAGAAAGCCTCGGCCTGAGGCCCAGTTCCAGTTGTGATCAACAGGAAGAACCACGACATCCTTCACAAGTGCTCCTGCTGCAGGGAAGCTGTTTGTGGGCAGCCCCATTCTCCAGTGCGAACATACATAAGAATCTGGCCCTGTTATATGCAGGAAAAGAACAGCAAGCCTGAAACACCTCAGCAGTTTCATTGTACTTTGCAATGTGATTGTGTACTGAAGGAAGCACGTTTTTTCACAGATTTTACCCGTTCGACCCATGTGTGTAAAGCATGTGTGCTGTGTGAAATGCTCCTGTGCCATTATATCATACTCTATTTACTGTGTCTATTCAAGCTTCAATTAGTCTATGTATAGCAGAAAAAGTAATTCTTACTAAGGTAAGTGAACAAACAATATAGGCTGTATTTAGGATAATTGCATGAGGGTCGGTTTAGAAAATCTAGAGCAAGCTAATATTTCTTAATATGTGCTTTTCCAAAATGTGCAAAGAAGCTGGGTGTCTCACTCCTGTTGAAAGCCAACCCTTCATTTTTTCAAGTTTTGAAGAAAAAAACAAAACAAACAAGCAAACAAAAAAAACGCTTCATTTGTATGAAGCTGTGAGACTGGATGAATTCATGAAGGAGAAAATCACCCAAAGTTATTAAATTGGCTGACGCTGCCTCTGGCGAAGAGGGGGTTTTGGAGCTGCAAGCTGTTGATGGCTGGGAGAGTATTTGGGGAATGAATAGACTTGCTCTGGGCTCATACCCTTCTCTGGACCGCTCATTGGTGAGGTAGTCTACAAGGTGTGTTGTCTGATGTGGAGAGTTCAAATAGATAGATATAGGTATCCCACCAGCTTGTATAACTATACAGGTCTAAATAGTACCTAAATCGCTAGGCGTTATCAATAGTGAGGTTAATTTAAGAATTACCTTAGCTGTTTGTCAACCACAAGGACCACCTATACGTTGCAAGCTTATATAGCAGCAATCCTAAAGGTAAAGATACTCAGCCAAGAGACAGAGAGAGGGGTAGGTGTGGGGATAAAGACCTGAAAAAAACTAAATGGAAAAAGAGATGAAAAAACAAGTACAAGTGTTCTTCTGATTAAGCTGTTACAACTGGCAGTAGTCACAGAGCTGTTAAAACAACAACAAAAATCCCTTTCCATTAGTTATCTGTTGCAAAAGAAAAACTATTTAATGTGCATGGGTAACCTCCTGTTTAAAATGTTACAGTGCTTGAATCCTGCCATCTCCAGCTGCGTCACAGTATTGGGTCAGTTTTCTTTCATATAAACCATGTCCTGGTTAGTTCATTAAAATGAGAAACAGAAGCCCAAAGTCTTTTTTCAAAAGGTGGTAACAAACAGAAACCCCACATTTTTCAGCGTCGAAAAAGCAATACTCAAACTCTGTTGTAGGATTAACAATTGATTACTATTGGGAAATTACATTTTGAAAGGGCAAGATAAAATGCTGGCTGTATCTTAAAAGTGAAGAGCTATTGGTGAACTTTTGGAAGTCCTATAAGAAGTAATTAGGTAAACAGTGATTTTCTGGGAGGAGATTTTTAACTAGTTGAATGAGCTTCATTTCCTAACTGTGTTTCTTTGCTGAAGTAAGGAATTCAGCAAAAAGAGCTTATGTTTATAAACAAACAAACAAAGCCAGTCATCATACTCTTAAAGCCTTAATTTTGGGAACATGGCATTGCCAGAACACTATTATTTCAGGTTGTCTTTGAACGCAATATAGACTCCTTAAGTTGTTTTCTTTTTCCTCTTTCTGATACTCATTTTTACCTCTTTTTTGATCTCCTGTTGTAACTTCAGTAGCTTTGCGCTAAAGCCATGCAGCAAATACTGCAGAAACTGCAGGAAAACGCGCGAGCCAGTGAGTTGGCCTTGGTGAAACCCCACGGGGTCTCGGCGAGGGTCCTCGCGCAAGTGGCCGCTGCTGCTTTTGTGCACACACAATTGCAGGTGTGATAATATTTTCTGCCTGAAGAGGGCCAGAAACTCTGAAAATTCAACGAAAAAAAATCCATTTACAGCATTTTGATAGGCTTTTAAAATTTCTTCTTATCTGATGTGGTGTTTAATAGGAAAAGAGAAGGAACTCAAAGGCTTAAGGAAGAACCTGATGGCCCGCAGAACAAAAAAAAAGATGGCAGTTATACAAGAATGGGCAGTGCTCTGTCAACAAAATGTCCTAAATATTCACGTATTCACCGTGTCTGTGAGCAATCTGTGGCGCTCTCATTCAGTCTATTATTACATTTATGTAGCTGCCACGGTGATGTTTCAGGTAATTTCCAAATCCTAAGGAAAATAAAGCATGATAATTGTATCCCTCGGTTAAATTAAAACCATGATATCCATTCCGAAGACTTACAATAACCAGATATGCAAGCTGTTGGTTTGTATGTCCTATTGATTTAATATGCTTCTAATCAGTACATAAAACTATAGGCCTGCAGTGTTAATTTTTCATATGCTTACAAAGTACCCTTTGATTTTCTGTCACGCGTTAATTACAGCGTTTTGCCATTAAATAGGAAGCTTTGTGTAAACTAATTACTAGGTAATCATTGTCTACCGCAAGCGTGCTGTTTGTACCTTTTATTTTATTCTAAAAATGCACAGATCTCGCAGTCTGGAACCACTATACCTTCCAGCCATTAGCTCTCACTAATTCATAGCATTATTGTGTTAAGATTGTAGGAGTTGTAATTGTTGTGGTATCAGTGCTGTTAATTACCGGAGTAAACAGTTGAAATGGTGCCAAGGTCTATTGTACAAGGCAGAGGAAAGGAGGTTTAAATGTTACTTCCACCATCTGGGGACTGGAGTAGAGGCAAATGCTAGAAAACAGCAGTGAGGCAATATCAGAACTTCAGCTCCAGGGTTTTAGGCCATATGGATCCAGAATATTTTGAATCAATTGAATTTAACTGCCAGTTTTTAGCAATAACAGTGTGGAAGGAGAGGATAAAGCAAGAGCAGTAAAGAAATCTCAAATCTGTTAATGTTATCGCATGCAATAAAATGCCTGCTTGGATTATTTTAAAAATGTTTATTTTGCTAAAATCCAAAAAGTATCACATAGGCAAGTGGCGGAATAAAAGAACTTTAACTGTGTGTTGTTTGCGAAACGCACCGGGGGTTTTGGCTGACGATTCCCTAGCGCTACAGCCCTGTGATTCACACCCGGTCCCTGGGTAGGGACTGTGCATTACTGATACGATGTCTTTTTTTTCTGTTTTAAATCATACTTTTGGAGTTCATTAAAATCCTTTCCCTAGGGAAGTGAGACAGAAAGGAGGGCAAAAGAAAGTGAACAAAATTTAGAGCTTGAAATACAGAAAAATAAACTAGTTAGGAAAATCTCACCAATCTGAATTCACTGTGCATTTGCAGAGATCTAATTAAAACATAAAAAAGATGCACTCAAGTATTAGTTATTGCATTTTCTGTGAGATGAGTATCATCATTCCAAAGTCATGATCTTGCAAATATTGCATTGAAACAAGGCAACATTTTGAAAGAGCTTTTAGAAGAATAAGACAATTGTGTAATGTTTTCCTTAACATTTAAGGAGGAACCCTTTGAAATGAAGGGCACATAATATCAATCCATGCACAAAATATCAATCCATGTGGATTATTTTGGTAGTAGGAAAGCAAACTATTGAATAAAATCATCAAGATCTCAAATGAACGTGCTGAGCGTAAAAATATAGAAATACCTGACAAGCTCATACTGCTTTTAAGATCTTATTTCTGCCTAATTTTTGCTCACACAGGGTATCTCAGTTTTATATTTGCTTTCCCTGCCTAGGTTGTTTCCCGGGATGACAACTACAGAAAAGGATCTCAGCACCATATTGCTGCTGCCCGTTTCGGCGTGTGCGGAGGGAATGAAAGGATCTTTCT
The DNA here is from genome assembly GCA_013398735.1 of Nothocercus julius. Lineage (NCBI taxonomy): Eukaryota > Metazoa > Chordata > Aves > Tinamiformes > Tinamidae > Nothocercus > Nothocercus julius. Next base: position 589,667 of record VZSV01000075.1, on the reverse strand, counting down.
TTCTAAACAATCCTGGTTTATTTATTTTTTATTGGTCTGTTAGCAGATGTTGAAGTAGTTCGGGGCACAATGCAAACATGTGCTTTTCAATGGAGCTCTGGTAAGCGGCGGAGCGCACAATGAGGCGGGAGCAACGGGGAGGGGGCTTCGGAGGAGGCCGCTGTTCTCCGCTTTTTTGTGCTTGTGCATGTAGTTGCATTTAGAATTAGAAGGAGTGCTTGATCTTTATATATTGCAATCCTCAGCGTGCGCAGTGACAGCATGAGCCAGAAGAGAAAGCCGTGGCCCCATGTGGTGTGAAAAAAGGAACAGCAGTTTAAGTGCTGGAAAGTTGAAAGAGAACTAACCTTCTTGTTCTCGTAGTCAAGGCAAGGGGCTGCTTTGTGCCGCGGTGCTGAGGCAGAGCATATGTGCCTCCCTTTGACAAAAAGCCTCTCGAGCCGGAGCCAGGCGCGTCCTGCGTGCGCATCCGGAGCGAGGGCCGCGGGATGAGGGCCGGGTTCTCGGGAAGCGGCGAGCGGATAATAGCTCCCTAAGTGGGGAATTCTGTGCGCCGGCCTCGCCGTTCGACTTACTGCACGTCGCAGCCACGGTGAATCGCCCGCCGCACAGCCGAAATGGGCCATTAGCTACCGGGGAAAATTGTCTCTGCTGCTTTCAGCAGATGGAGCAAATATTTTACAAAGCAATTTTACATACAAAAAACATTTGTGTTACTTGGTAATGATGGCTGTTTTACATGATGCTACCTTCTATCAGGATATGCTTTTCCAGCTCATGGAAGACAAAATTGGCACCTTTTAATTTTAAAATTTGCAGCTCACAATTAAATGCTTGGTCTTTAAATCAGTTTTCAAACTTTAATTTGTAAGGACAGTGAGTGTATCATTTTCAAAATTATTTCCATTTTTTAAACCTTTCAGACTGCACCCTTCAGTGGGGCGGACTGTGGTTCTGACTAGCATGTACCTGTCTGAATTGGACGAAATATCAACAGTTCAATTTGCCAAGTAGGAGATAATGAAAATGATGCCCTTCTTGGGCTTTCCTGACAGTGCCACATTAGCTGGTGGCGCCAGGACAGAAGAGCAAGGAGGGCTGGACCAGGGCACATCCAGGCAGCCGGACTAAGTTATCAAAGCTGCACTGCTGACAGCGTAAGGGATAATATACTGCATAGCTGGCAAAAATTGCTATAACTTCACTTCAGCGGCGATGTGGCAGTTTATATTGCTGAGGATCCGTCTGCTGATTTTTTTTTCTTCTCTGGCCCACTCAGTTTTATTTAGAATTACTTCACTATTTGCTCACAAGGTCTAAATAATTTCCTCTCAATCTGATTTGTTAGCTTAAAAGCCTCAGGTCTTTCTTGTGCATTCTGCTCTACCACCTCTTTCTGACCCCGGGTCTTTCTCTGGATTTCTATTTCTTCTTTCTGTTCATGTACCTGTCTCTTCTCAAAGGGCTTTTCTGTGCACTGGTCTTTCCCAAGCACATCTCCCCATTCCTTCAACATTCAGACCTTTTCTGCTGTTGTTTTAAGATAGCCTTCATAAACTGAGCTTGCAGCAGGGTAAGAAATTATTTTATATTGAAGGAGGGAAAGGTACATATTCTTCATGCTTATTCATCATATGTTATAAAAAAGTGAAGAACAAGTTTGGATGGATTTACACACTTCTGCATTATGCAGCAATAATATTTGTCCTGCTCTCTTTTTGCTGATGCTAAGAAGGATCAGCTGAAAGTTCTGCTCACGTGGAGCCTGTTTCTGAATTGTTTTGGGCCACATCAAGAGATAAAACATAGGTGAGCTCTGCTGGAGATACCGTCCAATTTAAATGAAATTAGCCCTACAGAGCAGTCATCCTTTTAAAAGGCTTCATTTCATCAGTGAACATTACATCTGGGCTTGAATTTGCCTACTAGAACTCCCTATAATCAGGATTATTGCCTTTTTAGAGCTTACAATTTAAAAAAACAAACAAACAAAAACTTCCAACTTGAATTCCAGGTGCTGATCCTTAAAAAGTGGTTACCTGACTCCCTTCTGTGAACAACTTGATTATCTAGATGTTAGCTGGGAAAAGCATGTTTGATCTCACAAGGAAATTTTCCCAAGTTTCTTGAGCTTATATATATTTTTTAAAGCCACTGTCATCTTTCTGCAAGGTCCTAGGTTTTGTGCGTGTCCCCTTCATAGCCAGAGAGCACTGAGAGCTCTTTAAAGTGCGAGATGCTCCTGTGCTCTGCGCGTCCGTGTTGCCTTCAGAGATGACCTGAGTTTGTCCTGAATTTAAGTCCCCTTCAGCTGCTTTTCGACCTTATTTGAGGAAGCAGAACTGGGCACTTGAGGAACTACCACAACAGTCTTGTCTGTCTCCTGTCCTTCATGAGGACAGACCCTAGTGACAAATGATGGCACTGTGAGTGCAGGGGAGCTGAACAGGCAGTCGGGGTCTGACCAGGACCTTGTAGACAGTAGGGTCCAATCACCTTCTGTATTTGCAGGGAAATAACATATATTCCAAAGGAAGCAAACAAACAAACAAAAAAGGAATTGTCCTGGCTGCCCTCATGTCCCTCAGAACTATTGCAATGGAAAATAGTGGCCCAGCTCATACGCCTGTAACTTAATTTTTAATTATCCAGGCTTGGTCACAGCACTCTCAAATGCCTGCACACATCCAGCTGGGATTATTGTTTTTTCCCCCAGTAATTTATCAAGCGCTTTCAGGGAGCTGTGCCCACCTCCGCTTTTGTAGGCCTGTTTTTCTATTTCCTTTTAAATCGCCGATGCGGCTGCGTCTCCGGCACGAGCTCCGTGTGCGATGGAGAGCTGCAACCTGGTGCGTCTCCCCAGCGCTCCCCAGGTGCAGCCCCTCTCCCCAAAGCTGCCCTCGTTCTCATTGTACAGCCAACTGCCTCATCTTGGCGCTTGCTGCCTTCACAATATGTCAAAGCAAACGCAAACCCAGACAAGGCCAAGGGATATTTGCTCACTCTTGTGTTGTTTGAGTCAGCTGAACTCTCCCAATTCCCCACCACCGTCTCTGCTAAAAGGAGACTAGCAGTATAGGACGTGAATCTGAACAGATTCTGAACTTGGATCTCACTCTTTACGTGGTCCTTTCTTTTTGCTAAAAGGCTGTGCTGCTTAGTATGTTGATATGCTGACTACAAATATATTTTTAGAATATTTAAAAAAATATTTTTAAAATATATTTATAAAAAATAAATGTTTAAAATTAATACGTTCTTCTTAGTGTATGCTGGGATGCACATGAATTGAATCACCATCATATCTGAACACCTGAATATTTTAATGCTGTGTAGTCTCCATGCCACGTGTGGTAGCGCACTGCACTTGTCTCTCTTTCATGGCTTCATGGCTTGAGGCATGAACCTAGTCATCCTCCCAAAATTTCACAGGAAGCATCATCCAGGAATAAGATACATCTATATGCCACGTTAATTCCCTAATCATTGTTCAGCCTCCTTCTCCTCATTTTGGCAGATAAATCACAGTAAGCTGATTTTGAACTCTCATTTTTGGGTATATCACATCACAACAAAACCTCTCTTTCCAAATTCACTGGAAAAACTGCTTGTTTTTCCATTCATAGATGTTAGCCATAAGGTTTTATCATGTTTCTCTAGAGCTAAAGATAATACAGTTGTGGCTTAGGATATTGCCAGGATCCCAGGATGGCCGGTCATCTTCCGAAGCACAGGAAGCTGGAGAGGGAGGATCTAAAACAGAAGCAAAGAGACCCAGGGGAAGAGAGGGAATGCTTATGAAGCAGCAAGGAAAGGAGCCTGAAGCAATCGAGTCAGGGTCCTTGCACTTTATATGCTCCTGTGCTTCTGGGACTGTTTTCAACAGTAAAAGCAATGCAGTTAGTTTCTGTATTTAATGGGGTGGTTTTGTGTGTGTGATAATATAGTAAAGGATTTAAATCTGGGGACAAGCTAGTTCATATCCTGTAATACAATAAATCAAATTCTACCAAAGATTAGCAAAGCAAATTCATGTAGGAATTTATAACAAAGACAGGGGAGTGTAATAAGGGTATTCCCTACGTTATAAGCCCCCTTGGTAGACTCTGGCCTGAAATTTGTTATAACTACAGGGTGAATTTTGATTGGGTTTACATAATAGCTTATACATAAAGAGAGTCAGTAAAACTGTTTCTGGCATATATGCCTACTTCAATAAGCTCAGTTTCAAAATAAAAACAAGTTATTGACTGCTGATATTGATCACTGAGCAGCTGCCAAGTACTTAGCATTTTCAGTTGTCACATCAAATTACTGATATCAATTATGATAAAATAGATGCTATATTGAAAGGTGGGAAATCTTTCAGAGAAAGACAGTTTTCAATAGGAAGGAAGAGTAGTAGGTATAAAAATTTAAAAAAGGCTTCCTGACTGTGGGTAAACAGTAACCACATTCTCTTTTTTTTTTCTCTTTTTCTTTTTTTTTCCTTTTTTTTTTTTTGCCTGTTGGAGGCCTGGTTTTTAATCACCCCACAAGCAGTTTTCATTTCTGTAGTAAAATTGCTTGTGGTTCTATTTAATTTGTTTCTGCAGGAGCCAGCTTTGGTGAAGATCTCCCAGGAGCTGCCGGGCCTTTTAGCACAGCACGTACAGCCAGTCAATGAGAAACGATTCCCTACATGGGAAAAATTCCTCCAAACATTTCTTAGTCAAGGTAAATAAGACTGCAAAGTCGCTGTTAAGTGTTAAAAGGAGTAATTATACCATATTGTATACCATATTCTTGTTAATCTTGGGCCCATTTAAATATTTATCTCCTTTTATTTCTCCCCTTATGCTTCAAATGTTCATTTAAGAATGAATTATAGGCAACTCTTCTATCATTCATGTGTCCTACCCAAGCATTTAACCCATATTAATCCTGGATTACCTTTCCCACATGATTGTCAGTCAATAAACATTAACTCCTTAGTGGCAGGGTGCTATGTGGGAGATTGTCACATTTGGGGAAGGACTTCATTAGGGAAGGTGCTAATATGAGCTTGCACATATTTCCATTTTTATTAAGTATTGGTGAGGAAACATCTGTGAGACCTTGGTTTGCCTCCCGTAGTAGTGAGCCCTACACTGCTAGCGTGCCCTTTTCATGTTATATACGTGCATTGTATAGAGTTAACTGTGCTCATAACCTCTGAGCAAATGAGCTTGGGTGAAAGCTGGGCTTTCTGCCTGGGTTTTTGCCCCCCAAGTAGGTGGTGTGGCAAGCACGGGTCAGCAAAGTCGTGCCTTATTGCGCTGCGCAAAATACGGGCACGGACTTGCAGTTAAGCCATTGCTGGGCTATTTCTTGCCCTCCAAGCTAAAGGAATATGAGCAAGTTGCAATCTGCAAGTTTGGTTGTTTTGCTAGCACGGTGCTGAGCCCTCAGCAGGGCTTCCAGCATTAACTCAGTCAGGGCACCTTTGGATCGGGGCTGGCCTGTATCCAACTGGCTCCGCTCAGAAGCGAGTCCGTGTTTGGCCATAAAAAGCAGTGCAGATAAGTGTTGTCTAATTGCTACATATCAGTATATCTGTGAGTGGCTTTGCATAGAAATGTTAAAATCCTATATTAGGATGCCAAGTTTTAGACCAAAAAGATGTGGTATTTGTGCTTGGGTAGTGCATTTCTGTGGTAATCTGCCTGGCAGTTATATTCTTTCATATTATGTAAAATAGATATAGGCATTTCGTAGGTTTCTATCCGTTGAACTGACAACAGCGATTCAAAAAAACTGAAAGTATTTTTGGAAAAAAAAACAATGCTAGTTAACATATATTGTACCAGTTTTCATTATATTCTAGCTCATCCTAACTAAATGCATTACGACACTATGCAGTGAAAAGGCAGTCCCAAAATGCCACATAGGCTCTTCTTTGTGATTTCTTATGGGCAACTATGCTACAAGTTGTCAGCTTTTCTGATCTTCCCATGTGCATAGCTGTTTCCTCACAGGGATGAATACCAGCAGACAGACCTGCTTATCTCAGGCCATTGTATGGAGTACGATGTACGCCAAGAGCAGTTCACAGCTGGGATAACAGCCCCCATATGTCCCCGCATCGCCCTGCCATACCCTGCAGTACCATTCTGGCAATTAGCTGGGCTGGGGGAGGCAGCCCAGGGTTCATTCATGCCTCCTAAGAGCATATTTGTTCTGTAAGGTATGTGATGTAGCTCCAGTTTGGAACCGCCTTGGAAGCCAGCAGTTGAACTGTGAGTGCTGGAGTCCTACAGTGCTAGAGTGGTAGAGATACCACCTATCTCTTCTAAGGGATTCACGGGGTCTAGCTTTGCTGCTCACATTACATTTATTTACTTGCTGCATCTCCACAGCGGTGTCTGCAATGGCTGAGCAAAAGAGGAGCTGGGAGGTTCACTCTATGTACTCTGAAGAGCTTCACAGGTGAATTTTACCGCTAACTTAACCGCTCATTCATTTCTTACTAGGTGGTGTGATAGAAGCCTTCCCACTCTCTGAAAATGTCACCAACCTTACAGTGGATATGCTGATAGAACCAACAGGCAACATAAAAATAGTGTCGTCTGGAGACCAGCTCCATGCTGACGGTCCTCTGCGCTCATCTGGCACTACCATCCCACAATGTTCTGTTGATCCAGCAGTTCTTAATTCATTGTGCTTAAAAATTGGAGAGACCTGTAGATCCAAAGGAGTGCTCGGTTACTTTTCGGTTGACTTTGTGACTTTCATCCATCCACAAACACTGGAACAGCAGGTGAGTGGGGCAGATATGTCACTTCATATTGTCCCCCTAAGATCAAGAACTGTCTATGCTCTTCTATGACACCAACAGATAATGGGAAAAAGCTTTGCCCTTCTGAACAAACTTCAAAGCAGCGCAGCATGTGGAGATGTGTGGTAGGCATACTGTTATTTTAACAGCATCATAAAACTTAGACCTGAGGAATCTTTCTCACTGGCCTGAAGAGTAAGAACTCAGCAGTGCCTGTAGGGTTTCTTTCAAAGCTGAGTAGAAGAAAGTAATATTTTCATTTTTAAATGACTTTCCTTTGCCTAAAATAAGTGCACTCTGCAATAATGTGGTAATTACAGAGGATAGTTTCGTGGCTAAGACCACAGAGAGGATTTTAGTTTCAAAATGTTGACAGTTATGACTCTCTTGTATTTTGCTCTGCAAGAAATAATTGTATGGATTATTGTGCTATTTTTAGAAACTAGTTTCTCACTAAGAATGCAGGTATTGTGTGAGGATGAAGCAAGGAATAGAGAATATTGATAGTTAAAATGTGCTCCTGCAACGTGTGCAGCTTAAACTGCCTCTCACACAAGTGTTCCTGTGGGATTCGCTCTGTAGCAGCTAGTTCTCATGAGCCCTCCAGCTGGGCTGCACGGGCTCCCGAGCGTGTCCAGGAGCGCCCATTGGATCTAGGGAAGCTCCGCAGCTCTCCGCATGCCTGGTGAGCGGAGCGCGACGCGAAGCTGCAGCCGGCTCCATCCCAGCTCCCGCCGCTTGCTGCGGCGCTGCCAGTGTGTGGGCAGGTAGGAGCTCGTTGGCTTTCAGCAGCAGATCAGCACAATCAGATACTGTGCGACCTATTAGGAAGTTCAGTTCTGTGACAGTATCTTGCAGTTCATCATGCTTTCTCTAGTCCTGAAGCCTTGATGCTGTGGGCGTGCAAACTTGCAAGCACACGTTGCGCAAATGCATGGCCAAACTGAGCGATACAGCATTTTAATTTATGATACTCCAAGGTTAAGGCTTTGAATTACCTACAAGGGCACATGCCACTAGGAAGCCCATGTAGTGTCTGGGGTGCTAGAGCACCCTGTGACCTCCAGCAGGCAGGAATAACTAAGGAACAGAAGGAGCTAAATAAACACCTTCCCAGGCATCCTGCCCAGGAGAGGCTTTTGCAGAGATGAGTAATGGGACCTTTTTAAAAGGTAAAATCAGAACCACTCAAGTGACCCTGGTCCTCCCTGCCTACAAGTCTATCAACAAAACCTCATAGTCAGCAGTATCAGGACTTCTGACAACGGAAGAGGTGATGTGATAAATCAAGACAGCAGGAGGGCATCAACTCAGGATCTGCTGCTGCCTGTGAGAGATGGCAGGAAAGCAGAGGGGCTGTGGCCACTGCTCCTTGTCATGAATAGCTGAGTTCTCAGATCTGTAGCGCACACTTCTGTCAGCGCCAAGGAACAAGCAGGTAAGAGGATGGATCGAAAGAAGCGATGTGATCAGAGCTGTGGTTGCAGGTGAGTTACCCTCATTCCCTCATTAAGGTCTCTCTTGGAGGTGAAGTTGTATTAAGAGGCGGTAAAGTTGCTGTGTATGTGCCCAAAATAAATCCTAGCATTCATTTCATTCCGTTCATTAGTGTCTCTCATAGGATTCACAATAGATGGGTCTCATTCCATTAGCAATCTGCAACATGCTTTCCAGCTAAATCTAACTCCACGTTTTTGTCCTTTACTTCCTGGCATGAATGTTAATGATCAATCTGGATCACAGCTTATAACAAAATATTCATCTTACATTGCTCTATACTTGAGTAATATGGCATTTGTTTTATAACATCAGATATCCTTGTTACAATGTGATCTGCCAAGTTTTTCCACCATATGCAGCAGAGAGCAAATGCACAGTATCCCTGACTACTATATTATGTTTTAAAACATTTTAATGAGCTGTAAAATCAGTTAAGCCAGGTTTCCTATAGATTTGTTTAGAAGTTAAGTTACTCTGTGTATCCTGCAGCTGAACTCACCCTGCAGCCTCTTCCATCACGGCATCACTGGTGAGTCCCTTTCCTCTGTCCAGCTGTCCCCTTTTAGGAATCTTGTGTGTGTTTAATATATTTGATGTTTTTACCTTCTTGCCAAATTTTGTTGATACTGGTTGATGGAGTTGAATGCTATGACAGTTATGCAAACCTGAAGCATAATGCCAGACCAAGAAAGAAAATCTCATCTGAATGGAAGGACCCTGAGCTTTCAGTGTTCGGGCAGTGGCCTTGTGTTTGTAGACTAAAGAAAATGAAGCAATTTTTGAAGAAAGTAAAATCCTTATTGTTAGTGATAGCTGATGTTTGTGAGCTTACTGAGTGCAACCACACGCATTCAGAATTAGCGTTCGCATGCAGGTAATTCAAAATCTCAGCACCAAGTTTCAGTTGGTCCTTGACTTTCCAACAAGCCTCTCTATCTTTTAGCTCTTTGGACGTTGACTCAGCAGTCGCCTGGTTATCTGAGTGAGTCTGTTGTCTTCTACATTCTTCAGTTAGGACCCTCACGGTTTAAGAAGTGCAGCCGTAAATGGAGATAGATCTCTGTTTGCTCAGCTAAGCTCAGCAGTATGGCAGGAGTTTTCCAAGATGATATGGATCTAAGCATGCAAAGCCATTTCCAGGGCTGTTTCTTGTAGGCATCTTTGAAAATCACAGCTTGGATGGTGTGAGAAAAGGCTTTAAGTACAGGGCTTGTGTTTAGAGTTGGCATATGGTATCCATTGGCAAAGCCAGGCTCTTTGGCAGTGCTATGACAATTATATTCCATTTTAAGCACAGGGAAGGCTTAAAACCAAGCTTTTGGTAACTAGGGTGACCGTGGCAAACCAGAGAATCAGAACTCATTGACACCGAAATGTGGATCGCAATAGCATCTCGCTCCCTGGATGTGTTTACAGTAATCAGAACCGAGGATAAGCCATACTGGACAACTTCCATGTAAAGTTGCTTTCAAAAGATTAAGGCTTGACATTCTCAGCCACAGAAGTCAGTGGGAGTTTTGCCAGTTGCTTCAGAGGAGCCAGGAGTTCACCCAAACGCAGAAATGCTTCCTTGGTTATTAAGGTTGGGACATTTCCTGGCATAAACAAGGACACAGTAAATCAGTCAGGGTTTCATGTGGTTTCTTACTGCTCCTGTCCATTCTCTCTTGGTTTTATTTCCCTGTTTTCAGTAGATTCTACCTTAATATTCCCTACCTTTATTTAGCGTACGACAATTTTAACAGTATTTAAACCCTTTTTTTTCTTTTTAATTTAACTAGATATTGAACCAATTAATGATGCCATCTGTCTTGTGAGAGAGATTATACAAAAGACTGTGCTTCTGAAAGCCTATTTTTTGGCAAACAAGAAATGCTATTAGACTCTCCAAACATTCAGTCACTAATTTCAGAAGTGCCCATTTTAATGCAGTAGCTGAAAGGCGCAGATAAGTTTCCTGGAAGTAGAGTAAACTTAGGCATCCTTTTAAAGCTGTATTATACAGAAAATATCAACAGAAAATATCATATTTTCAGTAAAGCTAAAATTAAATATATCAGTGGACATCTGTTACCAGTGCAGAGTAAGAGTATTTAAATACTTCAGAAACCTTGAAACCTTCATGCAGTCACATGTTACATAAATACCACCTTTTAAAAAAATGTGAGGGGCCAAGTAAGTGAAATAATCTATCTGCTTTTGAAGACGGAACAGTTTCATGCTGCAGTATGTGTCATCACATGTACTTACCCTGTGTATTCATTCAAAGAGGAGCAGAGGGCAGATATGCATGTGGCTTTTTACTCAGAAAGCCTTTAAAAATCTTTAAACATCAAATTAAAATTGATATTAACACGGATGTAGTGCTTATATATGGAAGGCTGTTACTGCTAGCAAGTATTTTCCTCCAGCCCTCATGCTCTGCTGTTCTGCTGCGCTGCTCTTGGCATAATAGCGCCCAAGCTCTGCGATTTCCTGCCTTGGGAAAGGCAGATGGAGCCCTGCCATTTTCAATATTTATTTTTGAAAAAAAAAAAAAAAAGAGGAGTGAAAAAATTAAGTGCACAACTTAGATCACTCCTGATTCCCACTCAGTTCTCCAAGCCTGGTCTTCCCAAGCAAGGCCTTGACCCTTCTAACTGGAGCCTTGTACCCTATTGACTCGATGCTTCTCAGACCCCAACTTGTCAAGTAGTTGCACTTAAATAAGGCCGTTTAATTGAGTAGGACTGTCTGAATGTATAAAGTTATTTACTTCCATAGATTTGTGGACAGATAATTTGGAGAAGCGAGGCCATAAGTCACCTTTTTCATTGGCCTGATAGACTACACATCCTTGCTCCTTTCGCAGCAACAGCCAGAAAAGACTGGATGAAGTTTAATACCCTTAAGCCTTTACATACCTTGCTGAACAAAAAAGAATTACAGAGAGGACAAAGCAGAACTGACCCTGTCAAAATTGTACGAAAAAAAATCCAGGGATTCTCTTAGCCCTAGAAGTGCCCAGTGAAGTGCTGGGGTACTGGGGCAAGGCCGTCCCTGGGTAGCGTCTTCGCTCGCGCTGCCGGGAGCGCTGCTGGAAGAGGGTTTCCCTTCCAAGGAGCTGCCCAACTTGGAGCCCTGATTAGGCTCTTAGTGGGTTGTACCTGATCACACACTGATGTCCAACCAGTCCGGATGGAGAGGAAAAGATAAAGCGGTCGGGGTTGCCGCGTAGGGAACGTGCGGGTGCCCTTGGTGGGACCCCCTCTTCTGCACTCACACGTGCAGCCGGAATCTCCTCCAGCTGTTTCCTAGCAGAACGTCACATTTCCTGGGTGTTGTCTCCAGAGAGGAGCCACATCGTTTCCTTTAACCCCCTCCCAATCTCTCCTTGCGCAGGGGAGGAATCAGGAAATTTAGGAAAATCAGGAGGTTTTTTCATGCAGAGCCACTAGATGGCAGCCAGGCAAGAGCCTCTCCGCAGGCGCGCCGGGATGCGCAATTCCCCTGCGGATTTGAAAAGTAATAGAAGCAGCTCCCTTCTAAACCCCCAGTTGCATTAGTATTTTACTAATTGACGTTTTTACAGTGCCATTCAACTACTTCTTTAAAAATAGCAGGTGTGCTCTTTACAGTAATGTAGACATCAATACTAGATGCAGATAAAACAATTAAACGGGAGCAAGAAAAGCTATAATTTAGTAACTGTTTAAGAATTTATGTTTCCTTCCCTTCTCAAGTTTATGCTTTAAAGCCGAAGCATTTTTATGGTAGCTGTAAAGAATTACACTATAATTGTGACTTTATTCACTTGAGATGTCCTTATCATGAAGCGCAGGTTCTTCAGCTGCGCGTGCCAAGGGGGATCCTCTCCCGGCAGTTCTTGGCAGCCTGGGTAAGAATTCCAGGCTTCTTTGTGTTTCCTTGGACAAAGAGGCAGGAAATCTGCTGGGATGTATTTCTGACTACTGTTTTCCAGTGCTGGGATTCTGAAAATCCAAATCTGTGCTTGTCTTAGCTTAATCTAAAATGTGTGAAGTTGTGAATGCCTGAAGTCGTCACTACTGCCCAAAACTGAAAACAGCCTCTTCACTTCTAACCGTAAGTTGGTATAAAAATCCAGATCCGATTATCTTCGAACTTTCCCTTGTCTGAAAAATCCAGTATTGGTTCTAGACTTCAAGTGAGCTCTGCTCCAGTTTCATTGCTGAACACAAATGCTCCAATGCTATGTGTGGAAATTAGATTTATGGGAGAGAATATTTCCGGCAATATTTAGGTTGTGAGAGTCCTGAGAAAGTCCTGAAATCCCAAGTTAAATGTGCTCATGTCACATTAATTTGCCATGCAATCCGATTGGGACATGACATTAAATGCATAGATGCCCTTATTCTATATCCTAAGAAACGGAGGGTGGACTTGGGCATGTTTGTTAATTTGTGTGACTGTTTCGGTCTTTTGTCTTTATTTAAACGTGACCTTTGCACAGACCTTCTTCTGCGAGCCCCTGCTTTACTGCAGGAGACAACAGCTCGGCTCGTTATTAACCGCCCGACCTCCACAGACTTCGCTTTATAAACTATGGAAATATATTCATATAATAAACCGCCCCCCACACGCACGGCTGAGGGTTTCAAGGGCATTTAGCACCTTTGACACCCATTTGTGTTACTTTAAAGGGAACTTCAAAATCCGATCGATGGTATCAGCCAGCTGGAGCTAAATAACTGCCCTTTCAGGCTGCAAAGCGCAACGGTGCCGAGGCGCCCGGCGCCCTTCGCGGCGGGACGGGGCGCCTGGGCTCCCAGGGCCTGCCTGCCTCCCCCAGCTGAATGAGCGTCGGCACAGTAGACCCGAGGAACGTTTGCGTGCGCCGCGTTGTCCCCGCGTGGGCCGCGGCGAGCGGGCCAGCCCGTAACCCGCTGCAGCAGAGTGCCGCTCTGCACTAGGCGTTGCTGGCAACTTCTCCAGATTTATTCTTCACTGTTTTTTATCTGATGCTGTGTATTTTTCTTTAGAGCTCATGCAGTTTCCGTCTTACTCCCCCCTCCCTGACCTTTCTTGTATTCCTTTCAACTGTTTCTGTATTTCACTGCTTTCCAGGCACTAACAGAGGGAACCTGCCCTGCCTCTTTCTCCTAGTTGCATGCGATGATGGCAAGAAGGATGAGTGCGCTTTTATTTGCCACATTATGCTTAGACTCAGTGATTTTGAAGGTCTTTCCAACCCTAATGGTTCTATGATTCTATATTCAATCTAATGCTTCAAAATGTGGAGGCAACCAATGAACACATGGGAGAATCGGCTCTGCAAAGGTCTCCTTCCCCTTCACAAGCCCACCAGGCTTGCCGAGTTTTTATCAGGCCACTGGTGGTTTCACCGACACTGTCCCACTGAGTATTCAGTACGAAAGTGGCACCTCCACTTGGGGTGAGTTTGCCTGCAGAACTGGAGGGAGCAGCAGAGCTCAGGGCCTCCAGAGCCCTGCCATGTCACACGCAGCAGAGAGTGGAAGAGACAGCAATAGGCCTATACAATAGACCTATTACAATATCTAAATTACATCCCAAAATTGGTTATAGACATGAGGTGGGTAGATCCACCCTGAAAAAACAGGGTGCAGATGCCCTCTGTTCCACGCTCTTGCTCCGGTGTTTGATGCACGTCCCAGCGCGTGTTCTTCTCCGTAGCGAGCGCGAGGGCAGCTCTAGCCGTGCTGGTTTCACTGTGCGTGCAGGGGAGCTCCTTCAAACCAACAGAAAACCCTGTGCTCTTGGCATGAGCTTCTTCACACGAAATGAGAAGTTATCCGTGATGGAGTTCACCTCATTAGAATTCTTCAGACACACATAGGAAGGATTCTGGTGCTTCTTCGTTGTTTATTACAATTAATTTTAGGTCATTACACTCAGGGGACACCTGCTAACTTCAATATGGTCAACATGTGCTTAGTATAATTTAGTGAGCTCCCCCTTTCCTTTTGGGAATATATGTTGAAATATTATTGGTGAAGGGTGCCAGACTGATAGAGGTAGCAAACAGATGTCCCGTGCCTGCTTCCAGAACCAGAACCACAGAAGCAGCTGCACGGCCGTGGTCTTCGCGCTGCTCCCGCCGCGAGACTCGGGCACGCTCAACCGTCAGCCTGGCTTGGAGGCTTCCCGAAACGTGGCCTCTTAATAACTGCTGTAGTTTGGAAAGTGCACTTACAGCCTTTAGGAAGTGGCATGGCACTTCCAAATCCGTTGAAGCAGTCTGCTGGTTACTAGTGATCTGGCCTGAATTTGAATTGATAAAACAGGCGGTAAAAGTACCATTCTCAATCCCATGAAAAGGAAGCTTGGTCCATGCCTTGCACCTCTGCTGTCTCTCTAGAAGCACTCAGAGCACTGCTGGATTTCCAGGGCAAAAGGGAATCCCCTGCCAGGGTAGAGCTGCACTCCCAAGCCACCTGCTCTTCTTCCTTTCCCCCACATTGGGGATGCTCTGGGATGGAACCAGGGCAGAAAGGGACGTGGCTACCGTATCGCGTCCTGTGCCGATGCCGAGCCAGCAGAACAGTCCTTAGGGGTGATCCCAGCTGGCACACATTAATGACCATGTGGCTGCTTTAACTCGCAATCAGGGTGGCTCAGCCTCGGGCTCAGGCCTCGAATTAAAGGAGGTGGAGAGGTGGCTTGAAGCCACGGCCGCCTTCCTCCCCTTGCGCTCCCTGCTGCTGAGCTAGCCCTGTATTAAAAAGCAATACCTAAAAATCTGGTGGCCACCTATAAAGAGTGGGAGTGCTGCAGCAGGTGTTTAGGACTGTCCTTGGTCAACGGTGAAAGGAGCAGCAAGGGGAGGTGACAGACACCTTCCCTGCTTACCCAGCCCTCGTGGTCCAAGCCCTTTGTGCGAGGCTGAGGTCAGCGCGAGGTGCTAAAGCCCTGGGCAGTCCGGCTAGCGGATGCGCCCTGGGAATAAACGGAACCTCCTCGAGCATCTCCCTGGCCGCTTTTGTGGTTTGCAGCTTAAAACTCGCCCTGGGAGAAGCTTTTGCTTCTCTGCCCGGGAGCAGAGGAGGCGGCCGGCCCTGCAGCGCTTGCCGTGCTGGGCCGTGCCGGGGCAGGTCTCCTCCCCAGACCTGAAGCTGAAACAAGGGCCCTTGCATGTACTTTAACTGTAGTCCCGGGCAAAGGAGGGTTTGTTGAACAACTTACTGCAAGGCGTGTGCCCTGTCCCCCGTTCTGCACCGCTCCTCTCAGTCTCTGCCACTGTGTAAGAAATTTGGCTTGTGCTGATGACTCTTTAGCTTTGCTAGGCTGCATTTTTCATGCTTTGCTGCTAAATGTCCAACTCGTTGTTTGCACGCTGCCAGAACACGAGCCTTGTGCTTACCCATAGTGGAGATGCTCTGGGGTCACTGTTGTATCTTTGGCTCCTCTGCCTTTTTCCACCGAACCCTTTTACGGTCCGTCTCCCCCTCCACCCTAACTTGCCTCCTGCCTCTGTGTTCACCCATCAGCAAAACCTAGAGAAAGTGCCAGAACGGACTTAGTTCAGTGCAGAGCAGATGCAGCGTCAGGGGAGCTACCGCTTCACTTTGTCCGAGCTCAGGACCAGTCCCTGGGAATCCAGCGCTCGGAGCTGCCAGATGAACCTCAGTGTTCAGCAGTCACGTCACCTGGTCGTCTATTTTGGGGCCAAAGCCTTAACTGAGATTCTCAGGTCCAATTCAAGATTCAAGGCACGTTGGGTGTTATTGCTCTGGTAATATTTACAGAAATGAATGTAATGCTTTTACAGCATATATTGGTTATAATTACTGAGTAGCTCGTTGGTAAGGTTAGCGCATGCTGAAAAAGTAGAAGTACATATGGAAGTTCCTCCCTGTCTTGCAGAAGTGATGCTATTGGATAAATTATTGAAGAAAATTAAGCACTGTAATTGGAGAAAGTTCCCCTATTCCTAAGGAAAGCCAGCCATTAGCATCAGATTTGCATTTTATACCATGCGGCAGGAAATATTTAAGCTGACAAATAGGATATTTAATATAGCAACAGATACTTGGCAGTTAGTTATTAACAACTGTTACTGATGTGATTTATTCACCATTATAAAAAGGGCATTACTACGTGAATATGATTCAGAATTAACTCCAGTTTACCAAGAGGCCTTGACTGCCTGACCTCTTAATATCCTTATAATGACTCCATTTACTACTCAAAGGCTCATTCAAGTCATTCACTGCTAGATTTGTTTTAAAGGGGTCCACTGTAGGGCAGAGAGTTGTGTGCGGTGACGTTTCTCAGCCGTGTAGGAGACACAAGTGTTTTTTAAATTGGAAGAACTCACGGGTAAAATAATGGTCAGGCTCCTGGGGGCAGCGACGCGAGCCGCGGCCCCTCGCTGTGCTGCCCCTGGCCGTGGGCAGGTGGGTGGCAGAACGGGGCAGCCCCGTGCGAGGGCTTCGCTGTCAGGCTTAGCGTGTAGCAAATGCTGTTCTTTTTCGCCCAGCCTGTATTTGCGGTGTTGCTCCGTGCTGCCTGCAGGATGCTCCCAGAGGGAAATCGTGTAGACTGGCAATGATATGGTAGGTGCAAATCCAGCCTCCGCACGGTGTTGGCACGTGGAAGTGCACCTACCCCCATGCCCGCGTTGCCCAGCTGTGAAATAACTGTATCGCCCTGCACAGGAAGCTGTTTCGCACGCGTGCCATCGCCGACGAGCGGCCCGCGGGCGCTTGGGTCGCTTCAGTGCTCGTAGCTGCCCCTGCAGAACGGGGCACGTTCTGCCAGCAGCCCTGCAACCCCACGGGCCGAGCCCCGGGGAACCACGGGGCTGGAAAGCGGTGGGAAGGGCCCGAAGGCGCCGCGTGGGCGGACGGCGCCGGGCCGGGTGCCCCCTCGCCAGCGCCTGTCCGCCCTTCCCGCAGGCCCTTTGCTTCTTGGCGCCGTCTTTGCCAAGCCCCTGTGAGGACCAGCACAGTTCCAATGGAGATTCCACAGCTGAGCGCTCCTTTCACTCGTGGCTTAGATTTGCCTTCTGGACCTTCCTTTTTCCACGTATTTGTAACTCAAGGTTGACTTTATTTAACTATTCTTCAGCTGGAGAATCCAGGTGTCGTATACAGTATTTATATAGCTGGTGTGATCCAGGCTTTATTCTTTTCAATCTCATCTGTCTACTTTCTTTAATTCTTACTAGAATCTATGTAATAAAGGTAACTGATTTTTTCTCAGCCTTTCAGTTTTCTTTGGTAAATTATCTTGGAAAGTTACCTGAGTTTTGATTGCTCCAATCTAGAAATTGTTTATCATTGCCAGTGGTCCTCCAGCACAAGAAAATCATAATCGTGTATACCAACAAGTATGAAATGGTCCTTTAATGATCTTCTAATTTCACCATTCTCTTTTTTTCTTTTTCTTTTTTTTTTTTTACTGTTGCTGTTTGTGTTTTGAATAGGTGTGGGCAACAGACCTTGACCTTTGCTATAGTGACCAGCTGGCCTTGACTCAGCTCATGTTGTATGTGACAGATGGAAACCTGGATTGTCGCTCTGGCCTCTTTCAAGTGTCACTTGGTTCAAAGAAAATAAAAAGCCATCATACTAAGCATGAAGAGACGCAAACTGTAAGCAATGATTTGTTTGCAAATGAAATTATTAATGTAGATTATCCAAAAGCTAAAATCTGATCACTGGTCTTGATCTGCATAACAGAGCTGCTACTATTGTATTTTAGGAGCATGTTAAACTAAATGAGACACCATCACCTTAGAAATTAAAACAAATATTCTAGGTGTTTGTGGATACCTGATTATTTAGCCTCTCTATTCAATAATATTGATTTATGGTAGCAAATAACTTATAAGCATTCTGAGTAGTTTTCAGGTTGTAAGAAACGTGGTGGTTTATGTGATGCAAGACCACGCGAGGAGGTCAGAGCCCTCCCTTGACAACAGGAGTGCCTTAAAAGCGGTCAGGCAAAACCCTGAGCGCCTAGATCACGAGCCCTGCTTTGGGATCGGAAGTTAGGACTCCAAGTTCTACCCCAGCTTTATAATTTCATGCACAAAACTGAGAGGGAGAAAATCAGGGATATTTCCAGCAAAGGACCTGCACACCTCTGTGCCTAGGAGGTCTCACTGAGTTAAAAACCACCAGTGTTCGTCCTCGGAACGGTCGGCTCTGCGCAGCACCGAGGTGCCCAGTTCCTCAGCACTAGCTGCGGCCACGAGGAGGGAGCTGCAGGCAGCGCAGCCAGCGTGCGGCTCCCCGCGGACAACATAACGGCAGGCTCCCTCTTGCCGCCTCTGCTCCAGCGTTACGAATCCCAGCAGGAAGACGGAGCCTGCAACGCAGAGCCAGGTAACGAAGCCCTGGAGAAGAGAAGAGCTCAAACGATCCCCGACCCTTCTCCATCTCATTATTTTCTGTTGCCACCTTGGATTCTTCTGCCCCCGGTGCCTCACGTGTTGTGAATTCGGGAGCTCTGTGGCTGTTGTACCCCGAGCCGAGGGGCTCAGGCCGTAGGATTTGTGGTGGCCGGACATTTCAGTGTCACATTCTGAAATGCTGAGCGCTGTGACACCCGTTTGTTCTCACCGTTAATCTGAAAACTCTAAAATGGGGTTCAAAATAGGGCTCCACAGGGTGCCATGATTTTAAATAAGATGCTATTTGTATATTGTTTGGGAATCTCTATATAAAAGCACCATCACAGAAGCATGGTAAGCACCATCACAGAAGCATGGTTAGCTTATAGTGAATATTGCTTATTATGCTGATTTGTTATACTAGATCAGTCTTAATGCGGGACTTAATACGGCTTATCAATCTTGAGATTTTCCTTTAAAAAGGAAGAAAGGAAAGTCTACAGTCCTCTAGAAAAGTCAGAGAACATGGAAAAAGTACATAAATATGTGTGTATATATAAATATATATATAAAATACAGATGGTATTTTACACATTTTGCCAGAAGATTCACAACCCCCTTTTTTTCCTAAGTAGAGGGGGAATGTTACACCATTCCAAAAATGTCATAGAGCTGTAATTTAGAGGTTAATGAGCTCTTGATCTATTGTTCTTGTCAAGCAACCACTTTTGGTTGGAGAGAAGTAAATTAGATATGATTGGTCCCAGTAGTACAAGTTTTAGAAATGAAAAGTAATCAAGTAGCAACTTTTTTTAATTAAAATTCTGTCAGAATTAACATAAATTGTCACTCTATTTTTCTTCTTTCGGTATTTCTGAGGTTCTTATCTCCTTAAGAGTTAACTACAAAAAGTACTCTTGCTGAAAATATCTCTGAAAAAAAAAACAAACAAAATGAGAGACAAATGCTTTTACAGCACATGATCTGTAATGAATGAGTAAGTAAAACACTTTGTGTAAAATTATGATGTTAATAATGATTCTGTCCCTTTTAATTTATTATATATTCTCAGTCCTAGTAGGCTTGATTTTGATAAAATGGAGCAGCAACTGAGTTTGTAAGATGATTTTATTTTTAGAAATCCTTCTTTGAAAGAACAAATTTCCTAGATACTGCTGCTACTGTAATTATGTACAAAACCAATCACTCATTATAGTTAGGATACATTATCTTCTAGACAGATGAGGCTAAATAAGCAACACATTAATAATTCATACTGCAGTTCATTATGCATGTGTATGCATGCTTTGTAGCTGAAATAAGCACCTCATCAACCTGATGCCAACCCTTAAACAATAGTTCTGTGTTATTGCAGCCACATTCAAGTTTACGCTTGTTAAACTGCTACTTGGATTATTTTATCAAGCATTCATTTATTTGTGGTCTCCTACTGCAGAGAACAGATTTTGGAAGCTCCTTTTTTAAGTTAATGACTTGAGCAATGGGTGTTATTAATTCTCAGAATATTATAAACATGATTAATTTTCAGGCAGAGATGTATTATATAAGGATTTCAGCTATGTCAACTTAAATGAGTCAATGTCAAAACAAATATTATTTTAGAAAAAAGAATACTGTAAATTACATGCTTCGACGTGCACTCTCCCCGTTCTTGAACGAGCAGCCCGGTATCACACAGAAGAGCCCGGGAAAGCCTTGCTTCAGGAGAACGTCTCTTTTCAATTCTGCTCAGCTCAACAATTTGTGTTTTGTCCTAAGCAGATAAACTCACACGTTGTAGCGCCTGTACCTGCAGTGTGAACTCCCCTGCCATCAGTTGTGCAGTCGACTGTACTGTGTGTACAGTCAACAAGCTCTAGCTGTTACTGGGCCCTGCTCCTAAGTCAAGTGCGGATTTACCAGGGCACAGGGGACCGTGGCCTCCCGAGCGCTGCTAAATGGGACGCATGTGCTCCTATGTCAAATGTTGCTGCTGCAGAGACTGACACTCAAATCTCAGCTGCTTGCTTTCCTATAAACATAACCCGTAGTCTCTTTAGCTTAATTAAGAACAATATTTAAGATTTTTTGACAGTTAGCGTTAATTACTTTGTGACAATTCTGACATTTTAATAATGAACAAGTTAGAATTAATATTTCCTTGGCATTAATTCAGCAGCCCTTGTCACATACGACTGCTCTGGGAGCAGTTGTGCCCTCGGTGCTCCTCTCCCAGGGCGAGCAGCGCGGGATCCTCTGGGGATTCAGACCAGAACCAGCCCTTTAGGCAGAGCAAAGCTGCAAGGGTCGTGGTTCACTCACTGGAATCACTGGGCCAGGTGTCCTTAAAAGTCTTCCTAGAAAAAATATGTGCACTAATGCAGGAGTTGCGTCCTGAGTCTTGGTGAAATCAACTTAAAATTTAGCCCTAGAAAATCTGTTTAAAAGCTTTTTTTCCTAGAGCCAAAGCTATTAGTTACCCACGTTGGACTTGCTGCTATCGGGAAGAGTTCGGCTTTGACTCGGGAACAACAAACATTCCTACGTACCAGGATGGAGTTAGAGTATCCTGACCGTAGCCATTACACAAGGCTCCATTACCAGTGAAGTTATGAAAATATCAAAACGTGGTTCATCAAGACTGATGCAGTAGAACTTACCTATAATCTACGATTTCATGTACAGTATGAGAATAGAGCCCTGCTGCCTAGAAATGTCAGTGCTCAGGAGCATGAATGGGAATTCCTCTACATGGGACAATGGACTTACTCCACATTTACACTAGCACAACAGAGGAAAAAAAAAAAAGTCGTTTGTCTAAATAGCAAATGATCAGTGTCTGGTATAAAATGGTGTGAAAACGCAGCCTCCTGTGTGTTTTCTGCAGCTCTCCCCGGGACGCAGGCGCTGGGCAGTAGCGAGCAGTCAGCTGAGGCACTCCAACCTTTCCATAATCTACTACAATGTTCTCCTCCAGATGTGTAAAGCTCATGGTGTTGGATTTGACCTCCAGGTACAAAAAAGGAAAGATTAGAAAATGTGATATTCACTCTGCGTAATTTTTGTATGTAAATTCTAATGTGGTGAAACCATTTAGCACAGTGTAAAGTTTAAGTGTCCTGTTTAGCATAATATAATGCTTAAGCATTCCGTTATATTAGCCTAAGAACGCAGCAAGGTGTTTGCTCTGGAGTTGCACTGAAGAGGATTTAGAAGGAAAATAAGTACTGCAAATGAGAGTTTGCTAATTTTTTGCTAATTAGCAAAATCTAAATTGAATAGAGGTCTTCAGTGAGTTCCCATCAAAATCCCCCAGCATTGTAACACCTCTCCGTCCCTTTACTTTAGCTGGTGAATGGGCTAACGGCAGAACTGCAAGATGTGTCCCATTTGCCTTAACCTGGAAGCAGTGAAGGATGGAAAGCACCTGCTTGTGCTGCACATAGGGTGTGGGAGAGCTTCTCGCCCAGGGGTTACTGCGAGAGCTGTCCCGGTCACACGGTTTATGGGATTATGGATTATTATGGATTATTAAAAAGGATTGTGGCTGTCAAACGGGAGCTGAGCTTGAGTTCAGAACCACGACAGCACGGGGTTTGCATGACCATAATGTGGCCATTTCAGCCATCCCTGTACACACAGTGTGGATACACCTTTAGAGATCATGAAGATGGGGAATGGAAAGAGGACCAAAGAAATGGGAAAGCAGTTTCTGCTTGGAAAGGGAGTGTTTGAGGCTTATGAACAGAACTATTAAAAAAAAATAAGAAATAATATATATGACCGCCTCTTACTATGCTGGAACATGGTATTTGGTACCGAATAGACTCTGACGTGTGTATTGTATTGACATGAAGTTAACGTATTGTACTCTCTACAACAAATTAATTAGAGCAATAATCTACTTACAATGAGCAATAATCTATGGCATACAATTCAAAACTAGCCTTTCTTAGATATAATTCTGTACTTACTGTCCCTGTACAATATATTAGTATTCTTCATTATTACAATTATCAGTTTGGGGGAAAAAAAAAATGTTTTTTGAATTTAACAGGAAAAACAGGGAACAGTTTTACTCCTGTATGAAGATCAGAAGCGATACAAGCTGGGCATGATGTAAGTTTGCACCGCGAGGTGCATGGTTGGATAGGCAGTGGGCAAGAATGACAACACGGTTCCATAAAGCCTTGCAGAAGGCAAAGAGGCTGGAGAGCAGGTGCTGAGCAAGTTCAGGTACAGTCACCCGCGGCTCAAAAGACTCTGGTGACCTCTCCTGAGATTAGTCTTCTGAAAAACTTTAGGGAGGCTTTTGAGCACTTTGGTTAAAAAAGAAAAAAAAAAAAAAAAGGTACAGGAATCCACTTAGATTAAAGTCTGTCTGCACTGAAGACTAACGACATACTGCAATTAGCTTTAGAGGAGCTAGATTCAGTGTCAATAGCAATCTAGCTGAGAGAGCACAAAGATTAGCGTGGGCTGCTTTTCTCTGCTTCTTGGTGGTATAAATTAAGGGATAAGTAGAGCACCAAATCAGAAGAGCCAAGACAGAAAATGATCAATACACAGTAAGAGCTGCAAATATTTCCAGCTGTCCTGTTAGTAAGAGGAAAACTAAGGAAAGGGAATTGCTTGTCTGCTACTCAATGGTATGAAAATGATAACCAGAGATGATGCTCGAAAGGGAGCATTTAATGCCCTTTTATATTATTCTTCACAAGGTGACCAATGGCAGTCAGAGAGAAGTAGGAGCAGATTTGATACTTCAGTAGTAGTTTAGACAAATTAATCTCCCCTAAGATGACTGAGAAAGCCTAATCTGCACAAACCAACTAAACGCTGACTGAAAACCTGTCCTCAGAAAATTCACGGAGTTTGCTGTCAAAATAGAGTGTATTGAGAGAGGGTCTGAAATTGTCCGCTCGCAGTCTGCAACTATTCCTTTGGACACGCTGTTTCACAAGAAAACAGCTTACTAGTTTCCTGGATGTGACTGCAGGTATTCTGAAGAACAGGAATAGAATTGAAAATGATCTTGTCAAATTGGAGGAATAATCTGAAAAACACAATCATGCTCAACTGCAACAAGAGGTGAGGAATTACACTTGGGTAGTAGTAGTGAAGATGAAAAACAACTGGTCAATATTGCAGAAAAGGGCCCATGAGTCACAGTGGCTTACGAACTGAGCAGAAGTCTGCAGTGTTGTGATCTTATGGAAGAAGTAAGGACTATCCGCATAGGTAAAAACACGCAGCATGCCAGACTTTGGAAGTAATCCCTAAATTCTGCTCTGTGTTACTGAGGCCTTAGTTGAAGTACTGTTTTTTTGGGGCACAGAAAAGGTACAAACCAATTAGGAAGTTCAAAGGGAGGAAATAAGAATATTTAGAGATCTAGAAAACGTGACTTACACGGAAAGACTTAATGAGAAAAAGGAGACAGAGATGAGATCTGCTAAGAGTCTGTAAACACATAAGAAGCTTCTTCAGAAAGGAGAGGAAAAATATGTTCTCTGTGCTTTGGTGGTAGAAGAAATGGACTTCATTTGCACCAAGAAAAAAAATCAGGCTTAGGAAAAATTTCTGACAGAAAGGAAAGCGAAGCGTTAAATAGATCGTTCAGTGAGGTTGTCATTGACAGTCTTTAGTAACAGATTAGACAAATCTGTCAAGATTGATAGAAGTAGCACTGATCCTGCCCTAGCGCAGGGAATGAACTAAAGGAACCCTAGAGAAGGTTTCCAGCTCTTGGCTCTGTCTGTACTGAGCTGCATGGGGAGCTGTGGGCAGGACCCAAGCGCTCCAGGATTCTGTAAAGCTCACGTATTCCTATACTACCCCTATACGTTCACCTGCAGTCACAATGTAGGCAATGTACCTGAATAAAATCACTGAAAAAGAAATTGGAAATATCTAGAGTAGCCATTTTAAAAATAATTTAAGTTTCTGAAAGTGTTCCATGAGCAGCCGAACTTCCTAGCGGAGAGTAGTTAAATGTTAGCATTTAACACCAGAGCTGAAAGGAGAGCCCCTTCCCTCCTCAGCCCGTCCCTCCGCTCCACTTACACCCTCTGTTCACCCCAACAACTCCGCAGAAAAGTTTCTCTTTCGTTAGGTTAGTTTTCTGCAAGGTTAGAAGAGAATTAGCTCACAGAGGGGTGCAGGGTGAGCATGAGAAGTGTACGAGGTAAGTGCTGGATAATGGGGGGTCTCTGGGGAGAGGAGGGATCTGTGCCCAGCACCACTGAACTCCTGGACCGACCTCACCCTGCCCGTGATTCCACTGCAGCTGCTGGCCAAGGATTGTGGAAAATGGGAGGCTTTGGAGATGCTCCACCTTACTCCTTGCTTTTTTCTCCGTCTTTTAGAGTAGCACGTGAGGAGTCGCTCCCTAGTAACATAACACCTTGGGTCACCAGCTGAGACTGGTCTCACGAACTCTGGGTGTTGAGCAGGTGATTACATAATAATATAGTACTACAGTACTGGGTAATGTATTTGCCAGAAAGAAATTATTATCTATCATTCACACATTCTGATCCCAGATTTGTCTTCTCTCACATCCTATGCAATTTCATTATTTTAATTTGAAAACATTTTCAAGGATATAACAATTTGATTGAGGTTATAAAATCACTGAAATAGCTAAAACGTCTGAAATCACTGAAATAGCTAAAACATCTCTATGGATTAGCGTGCATTTTACTACACTGTAGATCTGTTCATTGTCAGTTCTAGTCAGTAAATGAGGTACATGCTTCCTCAGTGCAATATTCGATTCCCTAAGATAATGTGTGTTCAGTCTGTATGCACCACTGAGAAACTAAAGCCTCAAAAGGCAAAGTTTATCCTTCTAAGTAAGCTACAACAATCTAAGAAATGCTGATGCTGCTGCAATTTCTCTTCATCAGATCTGTTTTTTCAGGGCATGCAGGCAGAGGCAATAGTTCTTTTAAACTAATTTAGATGTTTAAAGTGTTCTAATGTCTCTGTCCTAATTCAGTGGTAACCTGGAGCCTACTGCTTACTTCTGCTAAGTTGATTAATAAAAATTATTTATTACACAAATCCTTTCTGTTGACAACTTAAAATGGAGCCTCATCGTTCATATCTCCCGGAAGATTGCCACCTTGTGAGATTGAAAATACTCATTAAATTCCATCACCAGACAGGCACAAATGAGAGGGCGATTGTTTTTAAGCATGTGAAGGGAATCATTGGTAAACTCATTTGTTTGGATATCATTAACAGAACAATCGGAGAGGATCTCCAGGGGGTCCTCATGACCTTTGCTCGCAATCTCTTCATCATTCATCAAGAAATATCAGCACCTAATATGCAAGGCGAGACCAATTTTAAGGTGAGGTGTTAATTAACTAACGATCCTGGTTAATTTCTGTACAAGGGCTGAAAATACCTCATGCTGTATCATAAACAAGTGCTAAACCATCCCTTTTTGTTGTTAGCAGTATGTATTTTACAGTGTCTAGGTCAATATAGTAAGTCTCCCATGAACCTGTTAGTTAAATTTAATAGTTTGAAACTTTTTCTTTGAAAATAGATATACTTCAGCTTGAAATTGCTTGTAAACTGAGTCTCCAAAGCTTCTGATTTTCCCTTGCAAGGAGCAAAGGAGCTATTGGCGCTGTCGTAGAAAATTCTGTCCTAAATGTCTGTTTTATTTTTAAAGGGACATTATCAAGACAGAAATGTTAAATCAGAAACACACGTCTTGTTTTATAATAACTCCTTAAATGAGTAACACTTATTTCTTTTGAACAGGCAGCCGCTGAGTCCTCAGTGCACTGGTTTCACCTCTTCAGCTCGCCAGCAGTTTCACAAGTCGATTTTGTTCCTTTTTGCTCTCGAATCTGCCCGCATTCCCTGTCCCCAAGTGCCGCTCTGGGGCTTGTGGCAGGGGGACTGTCCCCCCCAGGAACAAGTCCCTTTACTCGAGCCCTTTTGTGACAAGCTTGCTGGCAAAAAAAAAGAGCTAGAAAAGCAATAATAAATCCAACCCTGTGCCCTGGGACAGGCACATGTTATAATGGTTCTTTCTGATGGCAGAGAATACCTTAACTTTCCAGAGGGAGGTTTTTTTTGCAATATTATTTGCCCTTTATAGAAAGTTTCTGCAATCTTGACCGTCAGTATTTTGTTGACAATGAAGGGAAACACTGTGGTGCAGATTTGTATCTTCAGTGACATAACATAATTTAAATCTGGGTCTTTTCAGTGTTAGCTATGACTGTAATTTCCTCTGCTAAGCAGAGTGTGAAATGACAGTTTTAGAAAACAAAATTTCAAGATATTATAGGATAGATACGCAAACTTTTTATTATTTGATTTGTTTTGAGGGAGTGAAAAGCAACCACTGAAGAAAACTCTGCACGAGATAACTTCTTCATAGTGAGTTAACAATTACATATGTGAAATAAAGCACCTGCTAGTTAATTACAAATACAGACTGCACCAGGTTATATTTTTTGTATACCTGAGGTTTGTGTATACTCAATAATTCCCCCGACTGTCCCACAGTAACAGTAGGTTTAGCTGGTGCATCCTGGCCACTGTCTCCTGGTTTACCTTGGAAGAAAGGAGCGACCAGCTGTGCATTCTGGCTGCTCAATTTCATTATAATGCCCATTAAATAACCTGCATTCCTTGAATCTGTTGCAGATGGCAATTCGAGATATTGAAGCAATTCTAGGAATTACAGCAGAAAACAAACTGAAATTGGAAGAAGAGCAACCTTCTGAAGCAGATGCTCTGAAAGAATAGTTAACAGAAAACATTTAAGTGCCATATTCTTTATGCTTCTGGAAACAAACTCTCATCTGTAAGAAGAGGTTTGGTTTTCCTTTGTACTGTGAATTAATATGAACTGAGATAGGATATATCAGTGATATCTGAGTTTAATTTTTAGTAGAACAACCCTTATTCCCCAAAAGAATCTAGTGAAAAACAGAGGATCATAATAAATATAGCCTCTAAGAGAGAAGAGACGACGTGCTCTGACTTGCAAAGCAGAGACCTTATAATTTTACCTTGCAATTCCTCCCACAAACCCGTAACATGAAACTGAGTTTGTCATATCTACCTAAAGATAGGTGAGGAACAAACCACTCCATCCCAAATTAATTCTCCCACTGGTTGATTATCCCTACTGTTAAAGCAGTGCTTTAAATATAGTCCACGTTTGCTTGCCTTCAGCTTCCAGCAGCAGCTGCTTGGTGTGGCTTTGAGAAACGGGAGGACTGTTTACTGCAAAATAGCACTACAAAATAACCGCGTTCTGTGGGGTGAATCTTTCTGCTCCTTGAGCCAACGCTCCTGCATCAGTTTTGGTTTAACACCCCTCTAAAAGCATTGCACCAAACATTGTTATCTTGTTATTTCTTGTTATCAATTGACTGTGGCAGAAGTTATTTATGTTCATTTCCAGATTATTGAAAATAACACCAATAGCATTGCTTCAACAAGAGATGCTGAGAAGAGCATTAAAATCGTATTTGTTGTATGTTGTATTCCAATATACCGTCACTTTGGGGCATCTACGCACCCATCAAATATAGTCTGTATTTCAGATATAGCTTTCTTTTATAGGAATAACACTCTGTGGTGCTACAGGGAAGTCTTACTGATATATGTTATATTTGTACACCTCGTATTTGTTATCTTTATCCATCAAATCCATTGTCTCTTCCAAAAATATAACACAATCTAAACGGCTCTGTAGAAGGGCTTTTCTTTCTCTATCAGCTGTACATAACTGTGCAGAGCATGGCCAGGATCTTTAGGCTTCCTTTCCAAAAGCTCAAGCAAAATCAGTTTTTAAGACAAGTAATGAATGTTACAGCAGATCTCTGCCCTGCCTTTCTGATGCCTCTCTGAGTCTTTGATCTATTAGTTTCATAAATAATCTTTTGTGTTAGACATATTTTTACTTTGGTTGCAGAAGTAACTCATTATAGATGAGAATGTTTACATTCTCAATCTGTTCTTTATAACAAATCTAAAAGGATTTATTTGTTTATATATATATTTTTTCCCTTTGTCATGTAATCTCAGTATTGTTTTAGTTTTGTACATACTGGAGACCATGTAGATTTTGTAATGTGAGATTTAGCCAATAAACTTGCTTTCTAGAAATCTTTTTCCTCTATGATTAGAACTGAGAGTAACGATGTTTTTATGGCTGCAGTAGGTACAACATGCATCATACTCGCCAAGAAATAATACGCCAAAAAGCACAGCACAATTGCTTAGTAATTTTTCAGACACAGTTCTCTAAGAAAGGACATTTTTTTTTTTTTTTCATTCTACTTCGAGGGCCTGCAGACCAGGATGTTTTTCTGACTTTTCCATCAACATATTTGTAATATACTCTCCTATTTTATTGCTAAGAATCTCTCTCTAGATTTCTCAGGTAGCTTCATATCTGGACTATATAATGCCCCAATTTGACCAATAAAAGCAGGATCATGGAGGAGGCAGCAGGCAAGGGGGAGCGAGGCAATAGCGTCCTCGGAGTTGGCTAGTTCCTTAAGGGTTAAGAAAACTTAAGCCTCAATCCAAGCCAGAACAACATAAGGTCTGAGAGGCTCATTAGTTCACTGGCACTTAATAGATTGCAGTGTCCTAGGAGTAAATGAAACCTGCACTTCCTTATGTCTTTGTTCTGTTCTGACAAAAGAAAACTGTACCTGTTTTTGCACAGAGCAAGTGATCTGAAAGTTCCCATGGTGAGAGAGATTTCTCAGTATGTGCAAAGTGTGAAATGTATTTTGAGGAAAAAAAGTTTTTAATTACTATTAACACTTCTGAGCCGTGCACTGATGGAAGGATTGAAATGGCTTTGCAGTCTCTCACATTCAACTCCCATGCTGCAGGTGCCAAAAATGTATTTTTTTTCAGCAGTACAGCAGCTATGAAGTGAAAATCTCATCTTCCAAGAAAAAGATGTATGTCAGAAAGACAGTCATGGTTCTTGAACTCAGACTACTAGATTATTTATTCCTGCTCACTAAAGGAATGATAGAGTTCCTGAATTGTAGGTTGAATTTTAGCACTATTCAGAACATAATCCAGGCTGTAAAGAAAAAGGAGTAGCTAGGAAATGTAGGAATCAGAAGATAAAAGGCTGCTCAGGCATGGTTGCTCATCAGAAATCGCCAAAGAAAATCTGCAGCTAATGACAGAGCTAATACCCAGGCTGGTTCCACAGCTGCAAGGTGTGCAGGAATGTTTGTGGAATGGGATGGAGGGAAATGGGCTTTGGCAGTGATGGCAGAAGGCAATTAAAATAAAATGTCATGCTTTTGATGGGTACGGGCTGCAAATGAAGATGTGCATTCAACTGCCAACACTTCAAGAATCATAAAAGATTATTTCAAAATACAGCAGCATAAAACATGTTTTTGCAATAATTTACATGTAATCTGTAGCATACATTCTGGTTAGGCTGTACTTCAGCATTTATCACAAAGATGGGCAGTTCAGGAGACTGTTTTGATATAAAAAAAACAAGGTAAGATTATACCAGAATGCAACAGAGACCTTAACTGTGCAGACAAACATCATTAAATGGAATATATGTGGAATGATCTCCAAAAAGCTTTCAGCCTCATCTCTAGAAAACACGACGTTTGACTGTGATTCTTGAGAACTCACGCAGTCTGCCGTGTTTTGCTCCTCAGTTGTGAGTACAGATGCTACCACATTGCAGTTGTGGGCCACGTTCTGCAAGAGGACACACATCTGCATTAGCTTGGCTAGTGAAAACTTACTCTGTCAGACGCCGTAGTATTTATTATTCTTCCTTTTCCATGCACTTCAGATAGTAAGAGCAACATAAATTTAACTGTAAATATTTTGAAATTAATGCTTTTTAAAACCAAAGTAATTGTGGTTATTTATGTTTCATAGCCTTATAGGCAACATATATTTATTGGAAGTAATTTTGCCCATGAAACATAATAGCAGAACATCACCCTTAAGAGTATAATACATCAGGAGAGGCCTTCACCTGAGTAAACCACAGTATCAGATTCCTCTTGCTTTCTTATCCTCTGTCATTGTTGTCACTAATAAAGAGAGATTAAACTATGCACATATTAACTATGTGCTCTGTTAATTATAGGACGATGAAGTCAAGTCAGATTTGTCACAGGCAGGGGTTAATAATTACTGGTTCTACACACGCATAGTACATTCAACAGGGTACCTTACTGGGTAGTAATTGATTAATTAGCACATTCCATGTACATAGTTAAAGTTTGCCAAGTTTGAGATATTGCCCGTAATTATTAGAAGAAAAAGTTTCTGTTTCTCAGCTTACTCTTCTGTACAGTTTTTTTTTTCCCTCAGATAGAATGTTTAATGGTTGAAAACCTTAGCTTTTATTTAGACAAATCACAGAACCTTAGTTATGATTTTTAAATATTCCTCTTCAGAGTGGTGTAACACAGGGAACTACTTAAACCTCAAACATGACTGTCAAATTCCACTGCACAAAAGTGATACTGTCTCTCTGCAACGCAGCCTAAATACAATTTTTCCCCTCACTTGTGCTAGTCTGATTCAAACTGTAGCTGCGAGATCCGTTGAGCACCCGCGGTGGACAGGACCGTTTTTAAAGCTCCGGCTGCCTCGTTCCCGCCCTTCTCCTTCCACATCGCCTCAGCGTAACCGTTAACGGCCCTCGCGCGGCGCTGCCCCTCGCGCGCCCGCCCTTTCCC
>VZSV01000075.1:546488-558132 GCA_013398735.1 Nothocercus julius | reverse complement strand
TGCTGCTGCTGCTGCGGCCGCGGCGGGGCCGTCCGGCCGCCTCGGAGGTGCTGAGCCAGCACCTGCGCCAGCGCGGCCTGCCCCACTGGACCTCGTACTGCGTCAAGTACAGCGCGGTGCGCAACGACCAGTTCGGGCTGTCGCACTTCAACTGGCGCGTGGACGGCGCCAACTACCACGTCCTGCGCACCGGCTGCTTCCCCTTCGTCAAGTACCACTGCTCGCGCGCCGCGCCGCGCGACCTGGCGCTGCAGAACGCGGCCTTCAGCGCCCTCAAGCTCCTCAACGCCGGTGAGGGCGGGCGGAGCGGGGCCGCTGCCGCCTGAGGAGGGGGCGGCGTGGGGCTGGGGGCCTCTGCGAGGACTCTTTCGGTGTTTGAAAAAAAGAAAAAATAGTTGCCAAAACTGCCCCAGAGCACGCGCGGAGGTGCTTGTTGTTGGCGTTCGCTCCACCTCAGAGTCTCGCGTTGCGCTGCCCTCGGCGCTCTACGCGAGTAGCCCGGGCGCTGGCAGAAGTTACAAGGACAAGAATTCGCTTCTTGCCGTTCAGGGTAATTTTCGCGTCTTTGCACGCAGGCAGTGCCCAGAGTAGTGGAGGACTGGGGCCCGTTTTGGTCTTAAAGTGTCACTGCAGTATAAATAAAGTGTTGCTACAGTACAAATAGTAATAAAGTATTGCTCCAGTGTAAGTAGTTAAAAGCAAAAATGCAGTGCTTTTTTTTAGGATTAAAACAAAAAATAAAAGGATAGGTATGTTTTGAAATAAATTAATCAAAAGTAATTTTTAGTGTTCAATTGTGGTTCAATTTAAGTACTGTCAGTTGCAGTGAGGTTTCAAATTTTATCAGTTTGTTTCCTTATGTATTAAAAAAAAAAAAAAAACCCTTAAAGATGCTCACTTGGAAGTTTTGTGGGTTTTTTTTTTTCCTTCCATAATGTGCCAGCCATTCATTTTGTGATCTTTCTGGACTGACATGGTGGGGGAAAAACAAAATGTAATCACCAAGATTAACTTCTCTGTAATAATTTTAAATCTTATGTTATTTTTCACTGCACAGTCTGACCTAACCCACTTTTCTTACATGCACTTTGTGTGTTTTATATTTAAATGATCTGCAAGCACAGTTAAAATGTCAGCTCATCTCTCTCCTTTGACACCTAGCTTAAGCACCTAAGTAAGTTTAAGCACAATAAATTCAGTATTTTAGTACCTCACCAAATTCAGGGCGTAAAACCAGCTGTTTTTCCTCCCACGTTAGGTGCAGTATTCATGGTGTTTGCGAATAACTGCAAATGTTAGCACTTTGTACACATACCTTTACACTCAGCTTAGTTGTGTTGGAGTTGATACTCTTCACTACTGTCTACTTCACTGCTACCTAATGCAGTACTATCTGATTTTCCCACAAACAACTCTGTGGTGATTTATGAGTCGCTGTTTTCTGTCCTATTCACAGTTTAGTGTTTTTTTTTTTTTTTTTTTTTAAATCGGTAAGAATTAAGCTGTATGTATAACCATGTTTTACATCTGCACTGATGTCCTCCCATTTTCTTTTAATTCCAGTCTAATCCTGCTTTTCTTAAACCATCTCCTGATTTTTAATGCTCTCAATGTGCAAGAAAGGCAGTACGTACTGACAGCTCTGCTTGTGAGCGTTTCAGCGCAGGCAGTATGTTAGTAAGGCTGCTTTTGCAAGAATGCCTTTCCTCTCATTTCGAAGCTGTCATTACAGTTAATACTCAGGTTAAATTTTCCTGGCTTGGTATCTGTGTATGTAACGTGTTTTTATTTTCTCTTAGGCATCCCAACTTTACTATATGGAATTGGCTCCTGGTTCTTTGCCAGTGTCACAGAGACTGTTCATACGAGTCATGGCCCAGTTACTATTTATTTCCTAAATAAAGAAGATGAAGGTGCAATGTACTGAAATCACGCCCTCGAGTACCTGTCATTTGGTGGGTTTCCATGTTATAGCTACTACACATATCTACTGCCTCAAAATATAAAAAACTGAAGACAATTCTCAATTTTTTCAGTGTCTACCTTAATTTAAGGAGGAATCTTCAGGAGGCCTTTTTTTGGATGAAAAGAAGTTTATTTTTGCAAAGTTAGTAAAATTGAAAAGGTTGAAGCCTAGGGAGAAGAATTAATATTTTTAAGGGTGTTTGAATTTGCTAAAGTCAGGGATAAGAACTCTTCAACAAACAGTTGTACATGTAAAAAAGATTTGCCTATCAAGCTACGGAAGTGAACTAACTATTGGAAAAGAAACTTTCTTAAAGTATGGAATGTAATTATAAGCTGCTAAGATACGCACTGTGACTAGATGTTTTATAATATATTAACTGTCATAGTTGCCAGATTGTTTGAATGAGTCCATGAGAGTGTTTCTTCGCAACTGCCTGGAACACGTTTGGCAAAACACCACCGTAGAACATTATGTATTACATGTCTTCAAATAATTCTTAAATAAAAGATCTAAGATATGTTTTATGCCTGTATTTTTTGCCATTCTTATACTCCATGTATCTGTATTTTTTTTTTTGCTTTACAGGTAAGTAATAAAACCCAGCTAATCTAGACGATTGAGTTTCGTGCACGAATTTACAAGTTGTTATTTTTAAATAATGCAGGAGAATGCTGTGCTCAGTTTGTGATACAGAACAGCAGACATGACAGAGAAAAGACTTAAATTCATCCAGGAACCTAGATTAGAAGGTTTTTAGGGAATTATTTGGATAGTGGAAAGTAACAAAGGCTGAATAATGAGTTCAAACACCAGAAACAACTGTATGTGATATATTCTTGGTGCTGAGTTTAATGCCAGCAGATAAGTCCTGTTCATTCTGAATTCCAATTCTGGTGACATAAGTTATTTATTCCAATTTCCATAAGATGGAATATAAATGAAAAATGGGTAGGGATTATTTTGGGGGTGGAAAATCACTGTTCCCAAATAAATGATTCTCAAGCCATGACTATAGTGTAATGTAATTTAAATGCTTTTTACTTAATTTCAGATAATGGAACTGTTTCCCACTTAATGAAGCAATACATGTGATTTTTTTAAAAGCCACAGTAAATTACACTTTAATCAAAGAAGCAGTTACAGTACTGTATTTAATTTTGGATGGTATTCTTGACACAAGTTAAATAGGTCTCAGAGATGAAGAGATAGTATTACAAGAAGCATCATTAATAATAAAACTGACTGTTGGCATTTTTCTAGAACTGATTTTCACTGTATTGGCTGAAGTTAAATAACTGCAGCTCATAAGTTTAAAGTCAAATACTGCTCATTCATTGCCGCGGATCTTGTCAATACCTTGCTGTAAAGGTTTAGTCTCAACGCTAGGTTGATAAAATGTTTTTTAATTACCAGACTATAAATACAGCTCTTCATTGGAGTTGCACCTCCACTCACTGCAGCTTGTTTGATTTCTGATAATGTGTACTGCTGACTTTGCTTACCTGTTTTTCGATAAATGCAGGCAGCGTGACTCCTTGTCCATACAGTGATGGGCAAGTCTCCTTAGAGAACATCTTTGACAAACTACCCTATTGATTGCTGCAATTCTGTGCTGCTTGCAGCATTAAATAGAGACTTGATTTCTTGTTCAATGATCTCACTGTGTAACAATTAAGCAAATGTAATATTTTCTTGTATTACATGAAAATCAATAGACCTCTTGCTCTTATGAAGTTGATCACGCTAAAGGATGAACTAGAAGATGTCTGAGGGCAGTGTGCAAATATAGTATCATTTACTGGTTTCATTAACACTTGTAGAAAGCCTGTTAGAGTATCTAAAAGGAAAATAAGCTATATGTAAGGGCTGCTGCTTGAGTTAATAAATCATTACAAAATCACTTTCAAGTATGAATATAAGCCTACTTGGTTGTCTTCAGCCAAAGGTAAAATACTTGATCTGGCTTTAATTTGCTTTTTGCTATGAAGTGTTGCTTCTTAGCATCTCTCTCTTTTTTTGATCACTTACTCTTGAGCATCAGTCTGAATGCATCATGGAACTGTTGAGAGACAAAAGGGCCAGGAAGATTCAACCCATCTGGTTTAAAGAAAAATGTCTGTAAGGCTCTGGGGGACAAGGGAATGGCGAGCAGGACTGAGCGTGCGGCGTGCAGTTCTGTGCTGCCTCGGCACACAGTGGAAACGCTGCTGGGGTAGCTTGTAGTTGCCGTCACTGTAAACTCTCCTGCCTAGTAGCTGTCGAGTCCTGAACAGACAATCCTAAACAGGACAACAGGGTCTTCTGATACAGAGATCCAAGCATTTGAACCAAAGAAAATAAAAGATGACTTTTAATAAGAACTTCTAACTTTTTTTTTTATTATTATTGTTTAAAGGTGTATTATGTATTTGCATACATAGCACCAAGCAGTTGTGTCTTGCCTGTAAAGATCTTTTTGGGTTGTTTTCTAACCCTGCTGCTTCAAAAGACAAACTTGTAAGGAATGAGGCTTTATTCCACAATCATTTACTTGTAATTGTTTTAATTGGCAGGTTCCTTTTTGTATGTATTACGCTATATATGCTATGCACACAATTATGTTCATATTTTGTGATAGATAATTGAACTACAAAGTGACCTCTAACTTTTTGCCGATTTGCTCCATTTTCATTTGAAACAAAATGTAGTTTCTCTTGTAACTCTTGTTCTAATTATCTCTCTACTGTACTCAAGGATGATGTTTGAGTGAGTGAGGGATGACATAAAAAGGCAAAGAGCTTTGTTTCCCCTCACTTAACAACTACTTCAGATAAATGAAACCTTATTCTAAACCCAGAGGATCAGGTAGCTACTTCTTGTAGCAGTCCCTTTTTAAACAGTAATGACTACGGGGGGCATCTTAACCTAAACGAGAGCTTGGCGTTACATCGTACCCAGGTCAATGGTCTCAGGTATCTGAGTTAAACTGTGTTACTGTAAATTAATGGAAAATGTAACTGCGCTTTGCTGAAAGATCAATGTCCAATAAAGTCTGCACAATCAAATCTTGTTGCAATGATTGAGGTCCTTAATTGCCTTTCAAAGATAAGGTGGTAATCAACATAGGTTTAACTGATCTTTTTTACCAGTTCAATTACATGCTAATGACTACAGCCAAGTCAAGATCTTTAACTACTTATACTTATTAAATCTTATGTTTGTAGTGAAAAATTACTTAAGCCACACAATCGATAAACCCCAGGTCTTAATTACTATATTTCACTTTTAGACCTTTTTGTATGTTTGACAAATTTTCCACTGGTGACTCTGTAGAACTAATGATATTGCCCCAAGAACTACCATTTTCTGTTCCTCTATGCTTGCCCAAATTCTGATAAGACAGGGATGCTTCTGTGCTTGTTTTAATGACTCCCGATGCAAAAGTCTGATCTGGGCAGTTTATTTTACGTAAAGATCAGTTTTCTGTATGGTAGCACTCCTCTGGGGACTAGAAGAGAAGAGGTACTGCTTGCTGACCTTCAGCAGGGCACCACTGCACCTTACTTGTCACTGTAAGTTAATACTGCGCTGGGACACTACCTCTGCAGTGGAGTAAGGATTGATATTCTCCGTTGTTTATGATTTAATACTCTGACGTTTTCTCACAAAACCATTGTTATGTCCCTTCCTCTTAATCCCCTTTCACTTAAGCCATACCCAATGCTTCCCTCCAGTCTCTAGATGAACCTGGGGCCAAGTGACCTTTCATTGACTTCAGCATGTTAGATCTGTCCTTAACTTATTTTGTGTTGTTGAACTGTGATTATGTAGCAGCATTTGGTAAAATCTGTTTTGCTTTGCTTGTTTGTTTTTGTATCACCTGTGCACATATTGCCAGTTGCTAGCGGATCTTAGTTTCTCAGTATTCCTGTGAAGTAAAGCAGCACCCCCTTTTAACAGCAGAGAACTATCCGATGAAGTAGCGAACCTGAGTTTGTACCTGAGTCCGAGCTTGCTGAGCTCGTTTGTGCACAGTGAGCAGGGCATAACTATAGTTTTGTGTAACTATAATTTGAGTGAAATTGTCAATCCTGAGCCCTTCCCTGGAAGGACACTGTAGTCAGCTAATTTACTTACTTGAAGCGGTTGCAACTCTGTAGCTGTGGAATAGGAAGGCAGGTCAATTAGCCATCAACAGACAGAAAGGATACTATTTTTTTCTTTTTTTTTTTTTTCTGCTGAATTTAAAGAAGATGGAGGGAGAGAGGAGACTGAAGATGGGAAACTCCTATAGGAAGACAAACTGGAGGAAGTATTCTCATTTGCACTGAGCAAATGAGAGGCTTTAGCATGAACAGGTTCAGTAAAATAAAGGAAAGGATGGGAAAGACTGGATTTGGTGGTGAGGATGACGACACTCACTGAAAACAAACAAAAGGAATTGAAGGAAGTGAGTTGCCTGAGCTTGAGGTTTTTGAGTTCAAAATATTCTCAAACTCATCCAATACTACTCACGTCGCTAACATAGTCTGGAGGAAGAGAACAGCAATCTAGAGTTCAGCCTTCCTCCATTCAAAAAAGTGTTACTGCACTTTGTGATGGCAATTAATATAATTTTTAGTGAAATATCATTGATGGGAGTCATTCTGCAGGCAAGCAGAACAAGTGAGGAAAAACACTGACTAACTGAATAGTTAAATTTGAGAATCTGTGATTAAAAAAAAAAAAAAAACAAACAAAAAAACCTCCTCAATGTCTAGATCTCTTTGTGAGTCCTAATGGTAGATTTCCCTGATTCATGTTTTATTGAAGGAAATTTAAGTATTTCATAATAGTTGAATGCCCTTAGGCCTCTGATTAGGACCAACTTTGTCTGAAACAAAGGAGATCTGCCTTCATATATTATTTACTTTGGCTGTTTAAATCAAATTGGCTACTGCTGTAACCTTCCTTAATCTCCCTTTGTGTTCACTACAAAAAAGTAAGTAATAGTTCTGGGAAGTGCCTTGATTTTATCCCCAAAATATACACATGGAAGTGTATGTCATTTTGTGCATTCCTAGGCTGTGTCATTGAGTTTAAATGTGTCAAGGAAGAGTGACAGCTCTGAAGATCGAGCAAGGGAATTTGGAAAGATACGACTATATTCCAGGCTTATTTAAAA
The DNA here is from genome assembly GCA_013398735.1 of Nothocercus julius. Lineage (NCBI taxonomy): Eukaryota > Metazoa > Chordata > Aves > Tinamiformes > Tinamidae > Nothocercus > Nothocercus julius. The sequence goes on along the minus strand of VZSV01000075.1, from coordinate 551,020 downwards.
TATATTTTTCATTTCTAGAAAAGAGTAAGATGTTATGACTGTTATGTTGGCAATTAAGCAAATAAAGCATATGCAGTAGAATATCAAAATTTGTATTAGGGAAGTCCATGGATATTATTGCCCTTTGCGAGTATGTAAGTGAATAAATGCAGCTGAAATAAAGAAGCTTAATGTATCACAAAATATATGTTACTCAAAGACAAGCATAATTTAACCCTAATTATTTATGCTAATTATGTCCTAGTAGATACACTGTGATATGTTTTTAGAAAGTAAGGAAGTCTTTAAGTAGTATGAGACCTTTCTGCAGTAGGCTGTTAAGAGATCATGATTTTGTGTGAGTTCAAATTATAAACCATCACAATTCTTAATATTTTCGAAGAAGAGGTTGAATTGCAAAAAAAAAATATATATATATATAAATGAAGTGTCTATAAAGCATTAAAAAAAAAGAGGCTGCATTTGAAATTATGTAATACATTACACTGTAAATACAGTAGTCAGTTTGGAAGCACAGTTTATGAGCCCTGTATTAGTTCACTATAAAGCCAATTTATTACTTTCAGCAATATTAATAATTCTAATAGAGTAAAACTGTAAAACATGAGTCAAAGCAGTCCTGCAGACAAAAAGTCTGATCAAGGAAACTTTCAATTATAAAGCACAGATTTCAAAATATAACATTTCTAAAGAACTCTTGAAAATTTTGGACAAAATTCTCAATATTATAAGCTCAGTATCTGTTTGAGTTCTCAAAGAAGAAATGCCATTAGATATGATTGCTACATGCTTAGTGATTCATGGGCCTGGTTATGTACATGCTTGTGATGTATGAATTATTTAGTAAGAAAAATCACAATAATTTTGTTTTTACTCAGGAATGTATAGGTTGGCAGAAACAATTATGCAGCCCCTGAAGCTGATCTAGTGGGGCACAGCAAGATCACGAACGATACACAGTCATTTTGCTCCATCCAACTGCTGGGTTTGCACTGTAATTGTGCATCATATCCAGTGTTTAAACAATACTAGCTACGTTAAGCATAAAACGTTTGTGTTTTTCTGTATTTTAAAATATATTTATATTTTAATGCAAGAGATAAACATAATTCAGCATGAATCAATCTTTTTTTTTTTTTTTTTTTGACAATGTGAGATAAATGAGAAAGGACTTTAAGAGATCCATGTGACTATATTCTGCTCCCTTTGAAGAGAAAATAATACCGACTTATTTCATGATTTTGCTTGAACAGTCCATTGCCTCTAAGCGGCACTGATTCAGGTCATGAGATTGAGAAGGTGTGGAAGGAAAGTAACTGGTTCACTGCAAGTTTTAAATGCGTTTTTAAGGGATCTTGTTCTACACTTGTATTGCCCAACCTAGTACATTTGGATGATTCTCTCCTGGGAGATGCATTTTTGGAGTATATTTAGAAAGACCAGAGACTGTTGACCTAATTTTTATCATAAGCCTGAGGGAATTCAGCTTGCTGCACTCAATGGTAATCTGAAGATGTGGGAAGGAAACAAAGGTGTATTTCGTCATAGTGTGTAATTTTATTCACATAGAAATTTATGTATTAATCTCTCAACAGCCACAAGAACAAAAAAGAGAGACAAGAAAGTATCTGCTACTAAAGCAATGAAACAAGTGCTATTTTTTTCCTAAGAATTGACAAGTTTATTCTTTTTCATATATCTATCTAGAAGCTGGTTCTGGGAGGAAATAGGGACAATAAATTGACTTTAGTGAACCAAAGACTGACAACTAGATTTTGCTTCCTCTGAGTCTGTTTTATATAATATATAAAATTTACGTATTGTATAGTACAGAAAACAGCTTTAGTAGTTCAATAGATTTGAGAAGTGTTAAATAAATTTTAGCACATGTAGTTCACAGCTGTTAACTACTGAGTCTGTTAACTAGTAAAAGCATACTATGTCCGAGCGGGAGAAACCAGAGGAGTAGTAAGGTGAATTTCCCAAAGATGCTCAGTAGGAGCTATGATGAAAAATGCAGGGCTTTCTGGCTCTGCTTTATCGTGAATTTCCATCCTACAGCCCATTTCCTTCACCCAATAGTTTGAGCATAAAACAAGACAAAATTAGTTTGGGGTCCAAGTCCTCGTTCTAATGCACTTCAACTTCTCATGTGGACTAGTACAATTGGAACCATTTACCGGCTTTCATTGTCATTCAATATTTGCAATTGCAGTATTTTAAGGACTGGGAAAACAAAACGAAACAAAAATCAAAACATATGTGCACATGTGTGAAGAAATGCTTTTTAAAGAGGACTGAGTCCTAAGCTTGGCATTTTTCATTTGCAATGGCCTGACTCACTCCGGAAATAAACCTCACACATCCCTCCACCACGAGCATGCAAAAAAGGTGGAGAAACCTGCTAGGTGCAGGTTCCCCCTTCTTTTTATGGAGGTTCAGTAGTTGAACTTGGAACTTTGTTATACTATGACATGGTAGCGAGAAGATGGGAAATGACTGTGTTAGACACCTTCCTTTGCAATGGGAAATAGAGAGGAAAACAAGTAATAACTTCCTTACTTTTGGAGGAAGTTGCAAATCAAATTGCCATTTATTCCAGGGGGGGGGGGACACAACATTTTTCCATACCACTCACTGATATTCCTGTGAGATTCCACAGTATGGCAAATCTAATAATTTTAGTATTCAGTTGTGTCAGCACTTTGCTTGAGAACAAACATTTATTTTCTTTCTGTGGCCATCTCAAGATCTCCTCTGTCCTTTCCAACAGCAGTGGAAAGCAGCAGAGAGCAGCAGCAGACTGCACTGAGACAACTAACTGTTCTCATGCTTTATAGCATAAAACCAGACTGGAAGTCTATGGCACTGTTGAAAGATGTTTTCCCCATACAAATAAAAAAAAACATTTTTACACTTACTAAAGTCATGGGCTTTCAGGATTCTTCTGTAATTAAAGAATTTTGCAAATTTTGAAGTGCTATTTCATTGTGGACAGACTTTAGTTATGTAATTATAAATAGGAAATCATGCATGTTTCTTGCTGACAACATGTCATCTAGACTTAGTGGAGAAAATCTGACTGCTTAATTATTTTTTTCTGTCACTTTCTGTATTTTCTGACCCTCTTTTAAGAGAAGATTCCTGTGACAGCGAAATCCTGAACTTTAAGAATACCTTATAATACATATTAACAAATACCTGTATTCTTGCTACAAAAATTTCCCCTCATGGTTGGGGAAACATTTAAGTTTAGATGGCAGTATAAAGTTCCATTCACATAGCAGGAATTCTGCAGAGTTGATAAATTTTAACTTGTGACAGACACTGGCATGAAAATTGCTCATGAAAAGCAGGTTTTAAAGAACTATGTGGCAAAACCAAACTTTTATCAAGAAAGATATGCTTGATGTGCTCTACTTCTTAAGATATAAAGAACCTTGAAGTTTGATTACAGCTGCATCATCACAAATCAGAATGGGGCATTAAGGTTATTATTAGCCCTGGATATGCTGCACAATATTTATGCAAATCTGGCAAATTGAGTTGGTTTTCCCCATAGTCTTGTAAATGAAAAAGGCATTTTAGATAAATCGCGGTTCTATAGAAATTCTGTGATTTTGTATCCCATTCTTTAAAATGTAATAGAAAATGAATCATCATTGAAAGGTATACAGGGACCACAGGTAAAAGGTTCATTTGAACAGAGGGAAGTCCGTAAGGGCAGCGCCAATTCCTTAGATACTTCAGAGTTGGGGCTCTATTAATTTCTAGTGTAGGAACTAAATTATAAAGTTATTGAACGGAAAGAGAATTTCTCTCTGCTCATGGCAATTGAAGTTTTTTTTTTTTCCTAAAGCTCAAATAACATTTGAGAAAGAACTTTACCTTGGCAGCGTGCGATTTAGCAGAGTATTCTGTGGTTTAGGGAAAAGGAAAAATAAATATGTGACAGCTTGTGGTAAGTCTGCTTAAAGTATGCTAATAGAGATGTTTGAATATGGTATTTGTGCAAAAATTACAGAATAGTTCTGTTCCCGGCTCCGAAATTTTCCTGTTGTGCTTTGCAGTATGACTGTAATTTTTCAAGATAGGGACATACTGGTAAGTAAGGACAAGACCTGTTTAAAAAAAAAATGCTTAAATGACTTACACATTGGCCACTTTACAACTATCTGACACATAACCACGTGTATAGATCCAGCTGTATGGATATTAGGGAGGGGAAATTTACTCTAAAAACAAAAGGTTAAGAATGACGAAAATCATGGGTCCTTGTGAAAGGAAAATAATAATTTAAGGGATTCCCATTCGTTGTCCTTGAGAATCAGTAGCAATAGAAATTATGGTTTTTTTCCATACTCTTAATTAATGACAAGAAGGGTGTTGGACCCTGACCTGTCTCTTTCCGATCTGCTCTCCGAACAGCTCTTTCTCCTCTAAAAACTGTTCGACGGCCGTCGGAACAGAAGAGAAACGCGGCGTCGCTCCCGCGGGGCTGCGGCTCCTCAGGGACGGCGGAGGCGGCAACC
>VZSV01000075.1:504294-546218 GCA_013398735.1 Nothocercus julius | reverse complement strand
GCAGCCTCGGCCCTGCTCGGGAGCCCCCCCCGCCGCCCTCGGGGCCGCCGCAGCAGCATGTGAGGCCGGCGGGGCGGGGATGCTCTGGCTGCTCTGCGGCCCCTCCCGCGCCATGGAGAGCCAGGTGCTCGTGATCCGCATCAAGATCCCCGACGGCGGCGCCGTGGACTGGACCGTGCACTCCGCGCCGCAGCTGCTCTTCAGGGACGTGCTGGTGAGTGTCGCCTCCCCTCGGGGCGCCGGCGGGACCGGGGGGGGCTCCTAAAAACACGGCGCTTCCCTCAGCCGAGGGCTGCCTGGGGGCCCTGGGGGCCGGGACAGGTTTCGCTTGTTGCTCTTGAAACCCTGGAAGAGGCGGCCTTTTTAAAAGCCCCTTGGCTTTGCTGTGTTAACGTCCGCCCCGTGGGCAGGTGACGCTGTGTGACAGTGCCGGGGCGCGTGGCTTTCCCGTAGGGAGAAGCCTCTGGCCACAGTTAGGAAACAGCACATCACACGGTGGGATCTGAAAAAAGCCCCTGTCCTCCCCCCCAACGGGTTGGTTTCCTCAAGGCTCTGAGTGTGCAGAAGTAGTGGAAAAAGTGGCGGAAGCGGAGCTGCCTCCGCTGCGGCCAGGGGCTTGCCGGTCATCGCTCTGGGGGCGTTGACGAAGTTGAGGTGTCCCAGTCGTTGCCCCTCTTTGCTGGAGATGCTACGTGCCTGCGTTTCCGCAAAGAAAGCTCAGCCAGATATTGCGTGTGATCCTGTTTAGTTTCCTCTGTCATTATTAATCTTGGAGACAGGACATCTCTGTCGGCGTGTTGTACTGGACGGGCAGGACATGCAAAGTGTCAGCGTGCTGGAAACTTTCCATGTTGGGCCTGCAGGAGATTTCGGAGGTAACTGAGGCAGAGAGCAGAGCTGCCAGGTGTTCCCCTCCTTGGTTTTAGCACTACCCTAAACTTTCTACAGGTGGAGGAGAGGGAGCAGAGTTCTCAAAGGGTAAGTGAGGGTTTTTTTTCCTGCCGGACTCAGTTACCCTCTGGAGATTGAGGATTCCCACTGGCTTGCTTTGCAGCCGGTAACATGGACGCAAGCCATCTCTACTCCACGTTCTGCTGCATGTTTTCCTCTTTCCCCAAATGAAGCAGAGGATACTTAGTGCTGCTTAGATTATGCCTTGGTGGTTTAAAATTATTGAAAAGCAAGTTTGGTTGTGGCATTTACAAGCAAATGGAGGAGCATTCTGGGGCATCATTTTGCAAAATCTTATTCTTAGTCATCATCCTTGTTTCTACATCAGAGAAGCAGCTGGAGGTAATGTGGGCCTTAAACCTGAACTGCACAGCCTGTGTACCAAGTGGATTGAAAGTAAGAGCTATTTAAGCTTAAACACATATTCAGCGGGAGCTGCAGTTTCTGGTTTCCTCTGGGCCTGTGGCTCTGCAGGGATCCTTGCTCCGAGACTGAGGTCTGCAGGTCCGTGTCCAAGCTAGGGGTGCTCACACAGCCACCTGTGACTCCATGGTCAGACTGTTCTGAGCATGCGAGACCCTGTGCCATGAGTCTGCAGTACTCTGCAAAGTACTGAACTAGGGTCTATGAGACACCAATGTCATCCTTCCATGAGGAGTTTGACTCCTTGCCTCCATCGCATGGAGAAGAGCGTGACTGAGCCCTTGACATTTGAAGTGTGCTTTTAAGGAAGTTTGTGATCAACGAGCAACATGGGACCCTGAGGAGGAGCTGAAGTCATCAGCAGCTGCTGTGACCTCCAGGCACATGAAGTCGTGTATTCTGGGGGCTGTAGCCACTCTAATGTGAGAGAAGTGAATGGAGAAGGGAGGACAGGTGAGGAGAGTCTTCAGCCTGGTACCTCTCAGGTTGCTGAAGACTCTTCTTCCTTACTGATGTTCCCAGTGATAACTTCCTGGCAGTCAGCAAATGACGACCAAACATGACAAGAGCACATGTTACGTAGGTTTTCTCGCATGGTCACACTTACTGTAGCTATATGTACCATTCTGTGTTCACTGGTGTTCTTCCCCAAATACTTCAACTCTGTACCTTGGGGCAGCCATGAAACACCTGCTGGTGTCCTCTGCCTGTCCTATAGACGCTTCCACCCTATGGCCCTGGGTAGCTGAAGAGGTGGGGAGGAGCACCCTTGCCAGAATCGGCTGTTTCTTTAGCACAGCACCTCAAGCTGATACTGGGACATTTATCAGGTTTGCTGTTTTATGTGATACACTTTGAGCTTGCTCTGTTATCAGTGTTCTGAGAAAATACAGATGCTGGAGATTCCTGGTCACTCCCTTCACCCGGCTCCTCCACATATACAGCTTTGTGTCCAGCCATCTGTACACTGAAATAATCCCACCTGTGATTGACTGCTGGAAGAATGAGATGTCCCAGATCTTCTAAATGAAGTTGAATAGATTTTTGCCACAAATCTTGGTATGATTGTAGTAGATGCAGTAGATGATTGTCATTTTCATGTAATAAAAAAAAAAAAAACCCTACTCTTGTGAACTATGAAAGGTTAAGAATGAGTAAGCTTAATAAGCGCTGAACTGTCTCAAGGCCCTCATTTGTTTAACTGATTGTGTTTTGAGAGCTGCCCTCACAGTAGGCTCATGTACTTAATTTATGTGGTTACTACAGAAATTAAGTGGAACTGGGCTCAGTACACGAAAGCGCAGTAGGTCCCGCAGTGGGGTGCGCAGGGCAGGAGTGGGGTTGGCACAAAGGCTCTTGTCTTCTTCCTACCTCCACCATAATCTTCAGTGCCCCAGGAGGCAATTACAGCTTGCTTATGTGCTAAACTATGAATTAAAGGTAGTATGAAGGACTGAGATGTTCCCTGGTAAGATAAATTACTGAAGAGTAATAATCCAGTCAGAGCCTGTTATTTGCCTTACTGGCCTTGTCTCTCAAGTGAAGATGCAGGAATGCAAGTTATCCTCTGTCCCTCAACTCCTGGAGCCACCTGCCTCATGGGACCCTCAACGATCCCTATGATTTCTGCTCAGAAACTCACTCATGGTCCTGTGCAGAGCGCAACATGCTGCAACAGCCCCAGCAGCTTCCTGCACCATCTGCCTGCTGGATTTTATAGGAATCCATCTTGCCATGCGTTGTGTGGTTCCACTTTTGAGAGCCAGTTCCTAAGACCAAGCGTATACCCCCAGATGTTTTGTGTCGGTGAGCACAGGGGGTCAAGTTCACGGTGTAGTGAGGCTCTTTTTCCCTTCACTCAAGTCTCATGTTCTGCTTTGTTTTAAGAAAACTCTGTAGAAATATCTTTGAGAATAGCAAGGTTTTTAACATGGTTCATGTCAATTTAGCATCCCAGAAGTGTGAAGAGGCTCACGAATACACTGAACTGTGAAGCATTCCAGGCCACCAAGTAAGATTATTCCCATCTTCCTCCTCCAGAGGAGGAACCGTGGTGTGGAGTTGCAGTGTAGCCTGTTCACACACACGGGCTGGCTTGTTGCTCTCATGGGCTTGGAGACCTGCGGTCGAGGCTCCGTGCAGCACCTTGCAGGACGCTTCTCTGAATTTCCAGGAACACTAATCCCATCTCTCAAAGGAGCCCTTACAGTTAGCTAAGCTGCATAACAGGTATTCAAACCTTACTGGTGACCAGATTTATTTTAAAGGTATTGCACCATTAAATGAGTTAGTGAGCTTGCATTTTTCATTGAGCTGTGTAGATTCATCTGCCATAGTCAACACCGGAGTATTTAAGCGCTTGGTGTTAATCAGGATAACTTCATCGTATCATACCGATGTAAAACAAGTTAAGTGATATGAGAATGAGGCCCATGGTAAAAATATTTGTTGCTGTTAAAAGCAGTGCTTTTACGTTTTCTGCTTTCATGCCTTAGAGGTAAGTCCTCTACAGTTTTACTGCAGAACAGATTTAATGGGAGATCGTCAGTCCCAGTTGCTTTCCCCAGATTTTTCTCCTCTTTGTTAGACTTTCTGCATATGTTTTTGTAAGATAAAATGCAAACTCTCGTGTATCTCAGCTCACTTGGACAATTGTTCAGGAGTCATAGTGCTTTATTGCTTGTGATTGCTGCTGCAGTAGTAGAAAATCATAACATGTAATAGGTTGAAATTCAGAATAATCCTTTGAGCTAGGGTCACTGAGAGGCTACAGGATGTTTGAGCATAGAAGTCTTATTTAGCTGATGAAAATATTATAACAACACAGTAATCATGTGATTTCTGTCCTGTTGACTGGTATTTCTTCAGGTACATTGATTTAATGGGAATGCTGAAAGCTGACTAGAACAAAATGCGATGGTGGTGTTTTGTGTTTGTTTTGTTTTTTAAACCATTTATTTAATGTTTAGATTTATGGCATGTAGTTCTCAATATATTTGAATATTATCTTTAAAAAAAGAGGTTCTGTATGAAAAAGAATTAGGAATTGGTGGTCACCACTTGGATATTTTTCCAGTTTGAATACCTGGGAGCCCTGCAGCCTTCGTGGCAGATTTGGGGGCCTCCAGAAGAGTCCCCAGGCGGGCCGCGCATCCTGCCACCTTGGCTGTGCTTTGCCAGCTCCCGGGCACCGCAGCCTTCCTGCTGCTTCGGATGGCTTTAACACAGAGTGCTCGCGTAGCAGCGGTTTACAAGTGGCTGAAATTATTGGTTAAGTCTAACATAATTAAAGTAAGTTTGCTTAGGAATTTTTCATGATTAACTGTGCAGATTTGGAAATATTACTTAACTGCCCAGTTGTCTTTCTAGGCAAGCCTTTAATTTCATGTTAGAATAGAGGGTACAGCTCCTCTAATTTTATACAGGGTATCTTCAGAGCTGTAGAACTATCCAAACTGAAGGATTGTCAGCATGACATTTTGCATTGACTTTTTTGTTTGTTTTTGTGGGCTGTACAAATGGGCAACCTATATAATCAGAAGCGTTAGGTCAGCTGTATTGCAAATCTTTGTCTCTTTGTATACAATTAATAATTTAAATTATGTGCTGTTAATTTATGTTAACATCTAATATTAAAATGCAAGAGAAAGTTTTAGAAAAATTATTTGCTCCTGTTTGGTCTGTGGAAATATTTTTGCTGTTTTTGGTGCCTTCTCATTATATTAATTATCTCTAACATTGCACAGAATGTTTAATTTCCTGTTTTGAGACTGAACAAAAAAAGAATAAAAATGACAGGGCAGTGATCACTAAAGCTTTGTTACGGGGGAGTGCTTAGCACCCCAAGATGCTCACAGTGTATATACTTCAATAAATATTTTTGTTCATTAATTTCTAATCACTTTGTGACACTGTCAGTGGAAAGATTGTCTGACATGAGGAATCAGGCAGCAGGAAGGGAAAGCCCATGCTGTGCATTCATGCCATGCCCTGACATGACATATTGCAGCCTCGCAGTGGCTGACAGCAGCACATACACTGGGAAGCCAGGATGAGTTAAATCTGAGTGTGTCTTTCACTGAATTTTGAGTAAATGTTTTATGCAGATGCTAAAAACAATCCTTTTCTCTTCTTGGCTTAGTTGTGCAGGAAGGGTTTGTGAAGGGTTGGGATAGAAGAGGCACTTTGAAGCAGAGCGTGAGCTTTGTGCCTGGCCTCGTATCTCTGCGCTTGCTCCCTTGGACGGTCTTGGCCCTCAGGAGGTGGTGCCGAGGTGGAGGCTGCTGGTGGATTAGCGTGTTCATTTCTCTGGGTGCTCCGACCCGACTGCCTACAGAGCAGCCAGCGGACTTAAATCAGCATGCTGAGAAAAAGCCCAATTCTGATGAAAAGGGATGAAGAAGTTCGGTGTGGCGGCGGCATGGAGCATCCCCACGCGCCGTGCGGCGCTGCGAGCCCTAGCCGGCAGGTCCCGCACGGGCTGGACCAGCGCGCGGCAAAAGCACCAAAACCTCCCTGCAGCTCCTGCGCTCATTCCCACCGATAGCTCCTTCCCCCTGTGCAGTGACATTGTTCCGGTGTTTCAGAGCTGCAGCCTGGCAGGAGACGTGGGCAGGTAGCAGGGTTACCGTGCGGGGAGGCCAACTCGGCCCAGGGAATTTCGGTCGTCCGAGCAGGGAGACCGGGGCACGTGCGCTCTCGAGTACAAAGCCATTCATAAAGCTTTGTTTTTATGACTTACCTCTGTGAGCTAGATGTACTCTTTCCTATAACCTAAGGACAAAATCGATTCTTCCAACCGCAAAAACAGACAGCACTGACTTTGTTTGCAATTATGATTGAATTATTTTAAAAAAAAAAAAAAGTATCCCTCAAGGTAGCATGGAGGAGAAGAACAACACAGTGATTTATATTGATTTGTGTTGTGCACTACAAAGTTTGTAATTTTGGGGCAGTGGTGAGTAGCAGGTCTTACTCTTCTGTCTGCAGCTGGGGAGCAATGCAGATGCTTTAAAATAAATCATCTTGAGCATTTCCGGTTTGATAAATAGCTAATTCTTCCTTATGTTTTAGGATGTCATTGGTCAAGTTTTGCCTGATGCGACAACAACAGCGTTTGAGTGTAAGTATGGCTTGTATAAACTGTCTCCCCTGTCACACTATGGAGCTGTCATTTAAAAAAAAAAAAAAAAGTTTATGTTTGTTATATGTTACGGTTAAATATTTATGTGTTAATGTAAGTTTAATGATGATACTGAACTAAGTAATATTTTATTATTTAATCACATCTTGAGTGAGCATATTTTTGCAATATAGCTTTAATTACCAGCATGACCTTTACATGCTCTTACTCCTTGCTGCAGTTATATTGCTTGAATTAAATGAAACATATAAAGTACCTGTAGGTTTAAGTTTAAAATTCTAATCATTTGTTTGAAAAATAAATAAGAGCAGCAGCTTTTAGAAAATTACTGTGCAGCATAGAGGTTTTATAGTATAGCTGTGCTGCTGTACTTGGTATATGTTTTGGGGCCCTTTTATTCAAAAGGGGTTGGCCACAATACAGAGGTTGTGCCTTTCCATTTCTCCTGGAAATGAGGATTTGAAATACTCAGTAAAAGAATTTAACGCTTATTTCCACTGGAACAAGTGGAAATGCTGCTGTGTTTTTCTTCCTTTTTCCTTCTTCTGGGGATGAGCTAAAGAGTTTGATTTGCTGCTGTGCTCTCCGATCTTGAGAGTACGAAGCGTAAATAGGTAGTTGACTTCAACTGCTAGAGAAGGTAGGAGAATTGCAGCAAAATGCCGCCTGCTGAGACTTACCCACTAGCAATGTGTTCTAAAAGGCCCCGTGTGTCTTGCTGAGAAGCTGACAGAAATAACTTATGTACAGGATATGCACAAGTTATAGCTTGAGGTTGTCCATAATTGCACATCTTGTGAAGGTGGTTTCATATCTATATTTTTTTTTAATTTTTGTGGGGTTAGGAAAGCTCTCCGTGATGACATGAGCACAGATTTAGGCTTATGCTGACATACCTGCCTATTCTATTTCAATTCTATTTTTTGAACCCTGTGTTTTTATTTTTTGGAGGAATTCCTGGAGGGATTGTCCAAGCTAGAGGGCAGTAAGCTGCAAAGCCAAGTAAAAAGTTGTCTTTCAAGTGGAGAAGGCTCCTGCTGCCCCCTTTTAGTATTTATTTATTACCACTTTCTACATATCCCTGTTTCTCTTTGATAGAGATGAAATAACAAAATAGGAGAGAATTAGAAGTGCTACATGAATAAGGTAGCAATGCTGAAGGTGGGAGCAGATGGGGCCTTGCATTCTTACAAGAATTTTCCATTTAAGCTTAGAGCTTTACAGGTAATCTTGAGTATAAATAATAAAAAGAAATATTGTTTTGTGAAGCCTCCAGCACCATTTAGTGCTTTACATTTCTCTTTTTATATGTTTGTACTTTTCCTCCTAAAATACTAGAAGTAGAAGAATGGAAGGTTTGTTTGTTTGTTTGTTTTTGTTTTTTCCCCTTGCAGCCTGGATGTTTCTTCTGCTCTGTTGTGAAAACAGGACTTTCTAGAGAGACCTGAGCAAAACCAGGCTATAGACCTTGCCATTTTTCTATAATTTGGTTTTTATTTATTTATTTTTTACGTACTTCCCACATCACGCATTAGCTTTGTTTGAACTTCATGCATCAGTAACAGTCACTGCAATCAGAGCAGTAGCCCATATTAATGGTACCATGTGTAGAACTTTCCTGGAAATACTTATTTCATTGTGTCTTCTAACATCTGCTTCTGTGCTTTCAGCTCATGTCTCTAGTCTGTCATTTACATCTGCACAAAACCATTTCCCCTGCCATTTAACTGGCATCTAAATTATGTTACGTATATTGATGCTTGATTTTTTTTTTTTTTTTTTTCCTGGTTACTTTATCCACATCAAATGCCTAGATTTTACCAGCAAAAGCTTCATTCTCACCTGCTTCATTACTTCAGATGTGGATAATTGCATCTAGCATAGCCTCCTCTACTGTTTGCTTAGTTATTGTTATCTCCAGTGTATCCCTCATTGCAACTTCTACCTGGGGCTGCTCTGCAGCCAATACAGGACCTTTATGTGGGTATCACCATTGTATTGCACAGTGCTACAAATAAAATCGCTAACAACATATGGCCTGTTATGATCCTTTTATCCAAACTCTGCCATTTTGTATATTTGTGACACACTGCAGATTTTTGGGAAGATTGCTTCATAATATTTGTTTACCATCTGCTGCACTCTATTTGGTGTCTTGCTAGGATTTCTTCCTCCATTTTAAGTGACATTAGCAAAATCCAGGCAGTACGTAGGATTTTTTGGTTCTACTTTTGCTTCTCTAATGTGCTGGAAAATCATATTGCTGTGCTCTAGGCAAGTAGAGAAGCCTGGAAACATTTCTGAACCCATGCATCATATTTAGCTAGCTTTTGGGCTGTGCCCACTTTTATGTCATGGTAGGATGGCCAAGAATCTTTGTATAGAGATGAGAAATATACTTTTCCCCTGTTTTTCTTTTTTTAAAAAAATCCCTCACTATTTTAGACTTGACTTTATCTAATACCAGATAATTATTCTGTTTGTTCCACTATGAGAAATTAAGCAGTTCTGAGTACTCTAGAGTTAATGTCTTATGATTTGAAATTAACACCTCATGATTTTTTAATTATATTTTTCAAAAAGTTATTTTCCAAGTGATCTCTGAGTTTACCTGTCACTACTTTTGATGGTCTTACCTCAGTTTTTCTTAAATTAGGCTTGTTTAACAGCTTTGATCTCTCTGTTTCTCTTGCATATTTTTTTCCTCTCCTGTCTTTTGCTCTGATCCCCTTTTGTCGCTGTTTTTGTTGTGCTTTCTGTTCTAGCAGCAGCTTCCTCAGTCTGTCTTGTTCTGCCCCACAGTGCTACAATGACTTGGGTTTGGGCCAGGTAGCAGCTCTGCAGCTCCTCCTCCTTTCTGTCTAAAATGTTTCTGGGCAAGGAAACCTCAGTTTCAGTTCACTATTTCTTCTTGATCTTCTCAACATTCATGCCTTGCTGCAGGCTGGCAGCCCTAGCAAGTAGTTCCAGCAAGCTGGCAATTCAGTTAAATTTCCAGGAGATGAAACTTCTGTAGGATGTGGCTGAACTAGTGGGTGGTTCTTCCAATTTTCCTGTTTCCAGTGTCCCACAACTCTGTTTTTGGTACATTTTTTTAAGTGTGTGTGTTTTGTTTGTTTGTTTTTTTTTTAACGTTAAATTTTTGTCTTGTTTGTCAGTAGTTCTTTCTTCCCTTCCACATTGTTTTGCTCTTTTCTTTAGAACCTCAGAATTTTCTGCTAGGGTTTCGGAAGGCAGGATGCACCAGCTGTGCAGGTAATCTTGCTTTGTTAGTATAGATCCGCTCGTAACTGCAAGCAAGAGTTAGTTTTTTGCATCCTGGGAATACCAGCATGTTTTGCATGGTGTGCAGCGGCTGTGACCGCAGAAAGCGCCTGCATCAGTTGGAGCACGTCGAGGTGAGGGCGGGCAGACCTCTCCCCGTCCTCGGCTCAACGCCCAGGGCCCAAAGCCAAGCACGCGTTTGCTTCTCTCCAAATCTTCATCCTTTGGTATTTAGTAGAGGTTGGAAAATAGTGTCCTTGCACACTGTGCCACTGTCAGCTTTGCCGAGGAGCTGAGCGTACCTGTCCGCGGTACCCTGGCTCAAAGGTACCGGTGTATTTGAGATTCCTTGGAGTAGGTGTTTTCATGCTAACAAGGCATGTGAATTTGTCTGCTGTTCTTTGGTGCTTCAGTTAGATGTTGTGCTTTTATTTTCAGAGCTCCCTGTCTGAAGGGAAAAACCCACATTGTAAAACTGGGGTGTGTGGCAGGGTGCTCTGGTCCTTTTTTTCATTAATTAAGTATCTGAGGAAGATATCTAAATTACAGCAGCCAAAAACAGGAAACAGATCATGAACTCCTCTCTCCTCCCCCAAGCTGGAGCAATAAAAAGAAAGGAACATTTTGTTACCCGTTTGGAGAAAGGGGCTCCTTTCCAGCCGCCCTCGCGTGGCTCTTCCCTCGCTACAAGTGCACGAGCTCTGGGAGGTCGGAGCCTCCGCGAGCGTGGGAAGGGTCTGCGGAGGCGTCGCGGCCGCTCGGGACGGCCCAGCCTGTTGCTGCACCAGCTGCTGCTGATGGGGCCGTGCAGCCCCGGTCAGCTGCGCCTGCCGAGTCCTGCCGTACGTCTTGGGAGAGGTGGTTTCTCCTCTAGATCGTCATATTAGCAATTCTGGGTGCCGTGTTCTGCCGGAGCCTTTCTGAATCCTGTTCTCTGGTCCAACTGCCACCGCCGCAGCATCTTTCTGAGGGCTGTATGGGGCTGTGTGTCTGTCTATGAACATCTACAGTCACATGTCACTGTTCTTAAGTCTGTGCTATTGTGTCATGGGTGACAGAGGTACCCGCGTCTCTAACAGGGCCCGGCGGGAGGAGCAAGACGTGGGGCTGCGGTAGGAAGGAGCGAGCAAAAGGACAGAAGGATTTAGTGGGAAGAAAACGGATTAGAATAACTAATCTCGCCCTTGAAGAAGGAAACTGCCAAAGCTTAACTCTGTCTGGGAGGACTGAGGCACGTGAAGGAACTGCCCAAACCTGGCTTTCAATTTATTGTGGCTAAAAACTTCCTTGGCAGATGCTATGGGGAGTGTTGCAGAGTGTGTAGGACCCCAGGCTTCTGGGGAGGCTCCGCTCATGAAGCGGTTGTTCAGAGCAAGTAGATGTAATTGTAGTCTCTTAATATTGGAGTCATTGTAAATTACTATTTGGGAGTACTTGATTACTCCCAAAGTTGGCTTATACTTTCCTTTTGTTTTCATTCGCTTGTAATTGTTAAGGTAAAATGAGCCAACCTGGTACACTAAAATAGTAAATCTTATTTTTTCCTTTGATGAATATATTTCTTTGTTAGATGAAGATGAAGATGGTGATCGAATTACTGTAAGAAGTGATGAAGAAATGAAGGCCATGCTATCCTATGTAAGTATAGCATAACAAATGCTCATATACTTTGTTTACTAGTTTCTGTTGAGTTCTTTTTGCTTGTATCAAAGTGTTAATATTAAATGATAGCATTCACAGTATAATATTTCTGTATTGTATGTAGGTGTTTAAAAACTGCATCACATGAGATACATGGACATGCTTGACTTGAAGAAAAAAAAAAGCCTTGTACACTTACTGATCATATAAACATTAAGAATAATGCATCTTAATGACTTTTGCATTAGGTATAGTGCAGGCTAAATGGACTATCAATTTCTTGTATTTTTTATGCAGTACTTAAAGTAACGGCTCATTAAAAATGAACCCCTGGGCTCTAAAAATTTTTCAAAATCTACTTTCATCTGGAGACCGTTTCACCCCTCCTAACGCAAGAGTTACATTTTAGCTGCAGGCTCAATATTCATAGAAGATTTAAAGTCGTATATGCTGTTTTTTAAGATGAGATAAATACATGTATGTGTATATCTTTATTTAGATAAAATCTCTGTATATAGATACCTATAAATATAAATTCTGTCTACAGGTGTAAAGTATGGGGGATACTTGCTGGAAACAACAAAAAAAGTGTATCTTAAAAATGTATCTTTAATGCTCCAGATGTGTAAGTGAAAAAATCCATTTAATATTTCTTTTCAAAATAAATTGATAAGCAAGAAAAGAGCAAATAGTTTTATGAATATTCTTCTGTCAGATGAAATGCCAGTTCCATACGAAGTGCGTACCTATTCCATACGTTCCATATGTACCTCTTGACTTGAGATTGCTTTTATGTTATGTTAATGGCCTTAACTTTGAATGTATCAGAACATATATCTTGTATAGTGCCACTCACGTGTTTTTAGTAGAACTTAGCAACTTGGTTTAGCTTGGTCCACATCATCACAAATATGTCGTGCCCTTTCACTCTTAGGACTTTAATCTTAAAGATAAGCAGAACCAACCATGTATTGTACTTGCTATTTTGTTCCTGCTGTCCTGTCTATAAACTTGTTCATAAAGCAGTGAGTTTGTTTCCTGTTGCGGAGCAGGAACGTGCTTGGATGCCCTATATTTTGCCCGAGCCTCTGCTTTATGGCTCGTTCTTGGGGATGTGTTCTCTAGTGTTTTGCAAAACGGTGTTATGTTGTCAGCTTAGAATGTAAATGTGTCAACAGGCAAAGCTTTTACTGAAATGGGTTTAGGTTTTCTCACTGGCCCCAGAGAAGGCTTCCTCTGTGAAATTCTGATCCTTTGATATCTGTAGAGATTTTTTTCCTGCAGGTATGTTATGATTTTTTTGCGTATGTATTCCACATGCTGGAAGTTGCCTTGTGAAGGCTTGGGTAGACCATTAGTCACGTGGAAGTCTGTTAATAGGCTCCAGGTGTGAGAGTTTTTAGTCATTGTCAATGACTTGATGCCAGGGTGAAGAAGTGCAGATTCCAGGTGATGGTGATCTCTGCAAAACCGAGCTCTTTCAAGGGATTTATTAAATAAGCCTCTATCATGTGGATTTTTTTTTCCATAGGAGGTGGAACTCTTATTTTTCAGAGCTTGCTATTAAAGAGCATAAGACAGTTTTGTGAAAGAAGGGGAGAAAAATCTTGCTGCAGTTGAGGGGATTTTGTATGCGCTTTGGGGATCTTCTTTTGTTTTCTGCATTAGATCACTGGTGATGTTTCCCTGATGGAGCTCCTCCAACTTACGTATTCTGTGTTGCTTCTTTAAAAATGGCAGCATTATTGCCATTAAACTGGAACACTTTAATTTTCCTGGCAGAATTTTACAATTAATCATGCCTTTGTAAGGTCATCTTTTTGCTATGCTATGCTTCCAAGCTTACTGTTAAAGTTTCAGTACATTAGAGTTGTGACTAAGCAACCCTCTACTTTCCCTACAAATTATGGGATGTCTATAAATGGCTTCTTTCCACTTCAGCAGTGTTTCCTTTCTGAGTATTCTCCCTTGAGTTTTCTCAATTCGAACTAGGTGGCTACTGCAATGTTGTGTAGACTCTTAATAACTTCCTATAGTTGTCATTTTAGGATATGTTTATGAGAAAATGAATCTTCCATAAGGAAAAGAATGAATCTATCATTATCTTGAAGACTATAGCAGGGGAAAAAGTTACTTATTTTGGGCTTTTTTCAGAAGCCCATGGTTACAACTCAGTAGATGGGAGTGTGAGATGGTGATACCTCATGGCTGTGCACAGTTCCTGATGCAGGTCGGACTGGCATTGCAGCCTGTCCCAGCTCCTGAACAAATATCTTCATGTGGCCTGTGCTCTGGTAGGTGTTCATGCATGGGGAGGACACGGCCAGATGGTTCAGCATCAAATACCTGCGCTACTCGGGGCTTTTGATGCCTGTTGGTTCTGCTTGGCGTAGTTAGCGTTTTGCAATATGGCATTTTACGTGAGGTTGCATATAAGATGGCAAATGGCAACTTGTAGCCTAACCTGGGTGTCCCATGCTGGGAAAATGGGCTGCAGCATTTGGCTCCAGCAAAGCATGTGCTCTGAAAGCAGGTACAGCCGTGAGGTGATTGTGCTCCAGGCCAGCAACAAATGTTTGGAGCATGAAACAGCTGCCGAGTGTTCGGAGCAGTGTTGAGGGGGTGCAGTTTTGTTAGCATGCTCCAAAATGAAAGTGGAGGATTTCGGCATGAAAATGGAAGAATAATTCTTGGAGAATGCAGGTGTGTTCTATGAAAGTAAGGTATTATGATAGGGCAAGGTGCTTTGCTGCTTACATGACCTTTTGTTTTTAGGGTCTTTGGGTTGAGAAGTTGGCAGTAAGTGATTTGGGCAGGTCTCGAGTTACTTTGGAGGATGCAGAAATACTTCATGTAATACCAATGCAAATGTTGTTAGGTGATTAAAAAAGCTATTTTTCTATTGTTCATTGCAGTTAATTTAAGAGAGACATTGAGCAGCAGCAGAGCTGCACTTTAGCTGTTGTCTTGTATCAGTATAAAAAGGCAGTAATTTTTTTGACAGCCACTGATTGGAAAGTTGCTTGCAGCTTTCTGAAAGCAAGGGGTACATGCTCTGGATCAATAACTGGCAAATTTTCCATTAAAAAGAATACCTGAACAATGTTCCAAATAGCCACTGGCATCTTAATTTTCCATGGAAACCTCAAATGCTCATATGTGGAGGACAAGTCATTTTCAGACAATTTTTCCAGACTACTTGTTAACAGTTATTGCTGTCCCAAAAGGTTGACAGCTTACATGATTGATATTTCATTTACTTGTCATCACTGTTTGAGTAATGGAGAAGGCCACATTTCTTTCTCTCTCCTCTCTTTTTCTTTAAGAAACAATCTGTTTATTTTAGTTTATTTTAGTTTAGTATTCTGAAAATTATGTAATATGTTCATGCAGTATGTATATGTCTTGATGTCAGAGTGCCCCTTGAGGAAAAAAAAAGTGTTTTTTAAACAATCTTGCCCCCGCAAGGGATTCCGCAAGGAGCAAGGGATTCTTTTACAGCTCCAGAACTAATAGGCACCAGTGGCATCTTTTTTTCTGAAGGGGTATGGGGAGAGGATTTGACTTGTTATTCATGACCGCACAGTACAAAATAGGTCTACAGTGTAATATGGCCCATTGCTGAAAAATCTCTTGGTTGTTTCAGAACAGTGAACTCCTACAGGATTAGCTTTGTACAAGCACTGGCCATGCGTTTAAGTTGTGCATTTATACATCTGCACACTAATGTTTGCCAGAGACTCTACCCCAAAGTCTTGTGGTGAGACTTCAACGTGGGAAATGCTTTTAGCAGCAGGCACACTGGAGGCTGCGCTCTGCGGGTCTGCACATCCAGGTTTCTTGCTATGTTTTTTCACAAATGAAACTTTCTTCCTGCTTATCAATATGAATAAGAAAAACAAACACTGAAACTTCTTTGCACCAAGCTAATGGACTATTGTAGCAAGTCGGGATCTTTGCGTTGTAAAGGAAAGTGTGAATGAGGCTCTGCAGAGGCCCGTACAAATGGGCTCAAGTTTCAGTCTGCTGTAAAGGTGCCTGGGCCTGAGTGCGATGTGAGATCTGGAGCTCTGAGTCCCCCGTGACTCTGTAGAGAGGGTGGGGTTTGATTTAGGGCAATCTCAGTAATATCAGCTAATATCTGCTTACTACTGTTTGCATATCTGATCCTATTATGAGAGGAAAGAAAAGTGTTTTATAGCATTAAGTAGTTAATAAACTGGTTTCCTTTATTTCTGGGAGTAAAAATACATGCTTTATGGGAAATCATTGGTATGAGTGAAATACACGTGTTCAATTCCCTAGAGATTTTATTTTTCTATTGACATTTAATCTTGCCAATTTGAGTAATAGCATCACGAAAAAAAACTCTTAACAGTGACATTCTGAAGGCTTACACCACACTCAGCTGGTGAAAATTAGCATGAGAGTCGGTGGAGCTCCAGTGATTCATGCTGGG
Source organism: Nothocercus julius (assembly GCA_013398735.1). NCBI lineage: Eukaryota > Metazoa > Chordata > Aves > Tinamiformes > Tinamidae > Nothocercus > Nothocercus julius. The sequence continues at coordinate 530,337 of VZSV01000075.1, read as the reverse complement.
AAAATATGGCCCAGAGCCAGCGTTTTAGCTTCCAGGATGTTTGATTGCAGGCTCTGGGATGTGCTTGCAATATCTAATACATGTCAGAGAAATGGGTTAAACCCTGCACTTTTAGTAAGGTCCATCTTCCACTGTGGTTTTGCTTTAGTAGATCTGTAGGTCTTGCTGTTAAACATCTTACCTGATGGGTATTCGCTGCCTCTCATGTAGCGAGAGCCAGCTCTGAAAGACTAAGAAAGAGCGAGTTGCTTAATTCAAGTTCACTTCTCCGTTTAATCTCCCTGTTTGTCCTTATCATGGTGTCACATCTCAGCCTTTCTGATGCCACATTCAGTATTTTCTGTCATATTTGGTGTTGACCTTCTCAAATACTCACAGACTGTTTCTTAAAGAGAGGAAAAAACAAAACTTGAAGGAGGAAAACAAAACAAAAAAAAACCACTTTTATACCACCTTAGCCTTTCCCTAGGAATAAACTTCCTGGCAGACCTCTGCTAGCAGGCCTTGCAGAGTGCTCTGCCCCAGGGTCTTGTTCTGTCTGTAGGGTGCTTCTAGTGACGCGGTTTTTCACACCCTTCTCTGTTTTACGTTTATACACGGAGAGACTCTGTGACTTCTCTGCTTATGTGGCTCTAACTGCCCTGGTTGTGCCTCAGCATTGCAAATTTTTGAATAGTTTCCAGATTCTTTTCTCCCTTGGAGTTTTCTTGATTGTGTAATTTCTGACTATATTTACAATGTTTCTCGGTTTTCCCCCTTTCAGGGGGAAGAAAGATCGGTCCCTTGTCCAGATGTGGTAACTGCTGTGCTTGCTGTAAATGCCCCATCTACTCAATCTTCAGAACCCTTCCCAGGTTTCAGGTGAGCCTGAACCTGCGTGGTTGGGCCAGTAACAGATCCCTGGGCTTGATTTAGCACAGCAGTGGCTACCACTGTCCTTTGGTCACGTTCCTCGCGAGCCGTTTTATTGCGTGAACATTGTAAATGGTAGGAAAGCATTCTAAAATTCTGATATGTAGGATGGCAATTAAAAAAATGCCAATTTAACACACTGTAAGTGCTCTTACTACTTTTCATACATTACTGAGTAATCTTCTTGTTTAATCTCTTTGCAGTATTACACCACTGTAATGGAACAACAAGTAAATGGACAGTTAATAGAGCCTCTACAGATATATCCAAGAGGTAATGCTTAACAAATTCTAATCAACAATGATTATATCAGTGAGCTGTTTCATCAACAGTTATGTTTTCAGAAGGTTTAAATGCACATAACATGATGTTTACCTCTTAATTTGGATAGAAGAATTCATTATTGTGGGGAGTGTAGTGAAAACTGCAGTTATTGCGTGTAAAATAGCTAATTTACTGGAGTAAATTAGACTAACAAGATTCAGTATTCATAGTACATATTTCTGTACATTAAAAAACTCATTGGTAATATTTTTGCATGTATTCAAACCAAAGCAGATGGATAACAATTTTTAGATACTTGGAAAGACTTTTTTTTGTCAAGTTCTGTGATCTCATATTGTTAATCAGTCTCAGCAGTTTGGGGGCTGTGACTGTTGTTGGTCATTTTGAAACGGGAATATGTCTGTCAAGCTGTGTGGATGGCACATTTTATTTGAGATTTAGGGGCTTAGCAGTGGTACCGAAATGATCACAAGTTACTTGAATAGCTCTTCTGAACAGGGAAGGATGTAATCAAGCATGTGAGTTGAGAAGCAATTAAAAAATAGGTCGTCTACCTACTGAACAAAAACCTATAGGCAGCTATATAGATTTTAGGGATTGCGGTTCTCAACTCAAATAATGGTTAATAAAAGACTAATACATTATATAATTCCTCTGATTCATTCACATGTTCTCAGTAGCCAGTCTTTAAATCTGTGGTTCTTAATTGATGAAACAGATAAGGTTTAAATTCTCCAAGTAAATCTCCCAGCAATAAATTAATTGAAATAATTAAAAATTAAACTCTTCTCACTTAACTGATATGATACAAATAATCATACTCTGAGTTTCCCAATTAAACATTCTCAGCTTCTATTAGTTACAACTCTCTGAAGTTTGAATTGGGCAATTAACCAACAGTCTTCTCAAACACATGCTAATAAGGTCTCAAAAGGAAGCTGCCTTTCCTGGTAGCCTAGTAAGCTCCTATGGAAAAGAGGCTTGAAGTCAAGGGGAATGCGGAGGTAAGGCAGCCTGGCAGGGTCTGATCAAGAGGGTCTCGTGCACCTCTTAGCTGAAGGATGCCAGGGAATCAGCAGGTTCTTTTCCAGATAAGGCTTAACCTGCTTTTAGATTCTCCTTTTCGGGTAGCTGGGTTGTACCTGCAGCACCAGCTGTATGGATTCCTGCACCTCAGGCAGTGTGCCTGCCTGTTTTTCCATTTGCTTTATATGCAAGAATAGTCTTCGTTGTGTAGATTTGGAATTTGCCTCCATTCTGATGAGGACACAATCCAGTGTATTACCTCAGCTAACTGCACGCGTGGCTTGCTGCTTCCTTACTCCAGATTGCTTCAGAGCCGAGTTGTTGTTTCATCTTTCCAAATCGCCTTCCTGAAACATCTCTTCCTGTTTCTAGGTTACAGCTTTAAAGCCATCTTGCACATCTTTCAGGCTCACACTACTTCTAAGTTCTGCTGCTGCTTTTCTGCAATATTGAATAAAATGTGGTCTCCTGCGATTTTGCTATCTTTTGGCAAAAAAGTTCAATCTTGCCTCTCTACTGAACATCCCAAATTTGCTCAGCACAAGCACTCTTCTCATATTTTTTTTTGGCTGTGCCTTTTTACACATTGCATTTTAAATCTTCATCAGTAACATGCAGGCTTTTTTGCCTGCCCTTTAAAGGTCTCCCTTTCCAAAAAATGTCTTCACAATCCTGCACTTCCTTGGACTTTTTCCCTTTCTGCCTCTCTCAAGTTCAGAGGACGCATTTCAGTTGCTCGCTCCAGTAAAACAGCTTCTGAAACCTTGTGTGTTCCAAACCTACTGGTAGTAAAGGTCCACTTGCCACTCTGTTACCTTGGCTTTGCTCTTCTCATTTCATATTTTTTTTTTTTAAGTCTTTAATGGGGGGGAAAAATAGCGATATTTAGTATTTTTTTGTATATTTTAAAAAATGGTTTATTGTTATCTAAATAGTCTGAATTCTTTTTTGCACTTGAAGTTACACTGCTGTATCTAAATGTGACACAAAGATGTGTGTCCTGGCTGTTATGTGTATCCTAGTGGGAAATGCAAGGCGAATATATCAGAACACATATGAACACTGCAGTTCATATTAAAACCATATGATTTTTGTTACCAAAGCCATTATGGCCAACAGGATAAATAATACCTGACACATTTTTATATCTTGTTCAAAATGTTGATTTCTACCTCTTGAGTAAAAGTTACAGTATGCTTATATATATATATATATGTTTAGTATTCTCTCTTAATGCGCACAGTATCATAGTGTTTGTCGTCTTTAAGACACACGTGGTAATTTCTAATGTCATTTAAAGCCAAATGGTCTGGCCCAGCCCTAACTGATGTGTTTAATAACTATCATCTGTGTCCTTCCAACTAATAAATAGTTCTGTTTCCTGCTGTCAAAAATTGAAGTGAAATGCATGTGCATCAGAGAAAGGAAAATCAAATTCATCCCTCCTCAGACAATCAATCAAAAGTGACAGGCCCTTTAACATACAATTTGTAGGGCACTGTAGGTTTAAAATGGGAACTGTCTGTAACATGTTGTGGCTTTAACATTTGACAAAAGCACATCCACCGCGTGGAAATACAAGGCGATATATAGTTCAAGAGGCTCTGAGAAAATGCTTTCTTCTCGAGCAGTGTGTCCCCCTGTAAATCTGGACATCATAATAAGATGCCACATTTGTACGTCCGTGGCCAAAATGTGGCATTTTGTGTTGCATTTATCCAGTATTTGCTTTCTTGAGACTCGCTGCTAGCACACTCTGACTTATTTTTTTCACATTTAAAACAGACTGTCTCTGTTTGGCAACACAACTAATTTAAAATATGTGGCAGATGATTGTTTTAAAATACATCTTGCAAATAATTCTGCTAAATGTCAGAAAAAATACAGCCTGTAAAAATGTAATGACATAAGATTGATTTTAATTTGAATTACAAAAAGAATCTGATGATTTTAGCTAACAGTTCTCTTGATTTTGATGTGTTATAAGCAGAAATTAGAATTTATATTATGTGGTGTCAGAAAGCTCTTAGCATTTATAAATGCTCACTCCTGCAAGTTAAAAATCCTGGTTCATAATTCCCACTCTGGGTCTTGTGAGGCACTTTTCAATCATTTCTCTCTGCTAATTTTGGTGTCACCCTCATTTCTTTTTAAAAGATTCATTTTGAGCAAATTTGTAAATGGCCCTGATGTGTTCTACAATTTAGTCAATTACTGTTTCAGCCTGCAAGCCTCCTGGGAAACGGAACATACATGGCCTGAAGGTACGAATTTCAATAATTGTTTCACTAAAGTTAGATGGATTTGTAATGCTGTGTTCCACTTATTGAAATGTCAAATAAAACTGCACTTTCTTGAGCTCTGACAAGCAGATTTTTTTTTATGAGGGTGCGAGAAAGATTCATCTGCTGGGTGTTGGCTGCAGTATCTGTATATACCGCTTTATTAAAAACCTCATTGCCTCTTTATTCCCCCTAGCCTCTGTTAATAGGCTTGCTAAATTTTAATATTCAGTTGATCAACTAATATCTGCTCCTAGCACAAGAAGGTTGTTTGCTTTCTTGTTTAAGAAGAAATATTTACATAGATAACTTTAATATAGCATGGAAATCGCTGCATTGAAATTATTTTAAGTCATTTGATTCACTCAGGTATAATTACTGCATTTGTTTCTGTGAACATACCCATTTTGAAATGCAGAAGACTACTAATATATGTATGTTAAATGACTGTTTATTTTTCAAAATGAGAATATATGGTAGACATACCTTTTTTCTGTATTATTAAACATTTAAACTAAACATTTTTAATATAAGGACAGTATATTGTAGTGCATGAATTACATAGCCTGCTAACCTACATAGAGGCAAGACCTCAACCATCGGCATGCCTAGCAACAAGCTAATTAACCTTCGTAGTGAAATGAGAAATTCATGGCAAATTACAGGTTAATTAGAATAGTGTCCTCTGAACACAAATGACTGATAAAGATTCTTTCTCCTGCCTGCAGGTAAATACACGAGCAGGGTCTGCTAATAATAGCAGTGCAGCAGTCTCGGATTCCCTTCCAAGCAATAGGTAAGAGTCAAGAACGGGAGCGTGTGTGTTTGTTGTTTTGCTGTATTATAACAGAATAAAACCTGGGTGCAGTAGTTATCAGTGATAAGCTTGGTGGGGAATAACTTCATCAATATGCCTACTGGGAAGGTAAAATTGCCTTGATTCATGGGTCTTGTTAGACTTGCGTTGCTGCTTGTGCAGTAGACACGTTTTCTGCCAGAAGAAATGTCTTTGCAGGATGTTTCAGATGGTTTCGCCCTTAGTAAAACATTGAAATAATGTATGTATTCAATACTGAGGCAGAACTGCATTTATTTTAATTGATCTAGTAATGGCTCTCTATCAAAAGGTCTTTAACTTAGCAGATTCAGGCCTTCATTGCTGATCTTATACCAGGATTTTTTTATTTTAAAATTTGATGCCTAATTTAGGAAGTTCATTGATATATAATTAAATTTAAAAAAAAAAAATACATCTTAAGTGCCCTATTTCAGACTTCAAAACTTTGCTGACGCTGTGCATCCCTCTTTTCTTTCAAATTGCAGCCGTGATTCCAAAAACTATTTCTTAAATCTTGGAATATAAGAGAAGACTATCTTGTTTTAAGCCTTGTTTATTTTTAAAAGGAAACAGGAAAAAGGTGAAGCTAGGCTTATAGGTGGATAGCTGAGAGGACAAAAGGCAACAGTCAAACCTGAAACTTGAGGATAGAAACCTCCAGAGGTCCCTTCCAACCTAAATTACTCTGATTCTAACAGGTGTGTGCAATGTATTATTAGTTGTGCTGCTTAACCTGTATTAGTGTGTGGCTCCCTTTTCCCTCCAAGAACATTTAAAACAAAAAAGGACAGGGATGAGCGTGATGGAAGATGTAACCATACGGAAGCAAGCTCGTGGGGCTGGTGAGGAGGGATTCCCCTGTGGCCAGCACCGCAGGGGTGTGCGGCGGGTGACTATCGCGCACGTCCTGCCTGGGCTGGGGACAGGGGACGTGCCACTGTTGCCCTCAAAGAGGGTCAGCTCTTCCCTGCGCCTGGTGGCAGCGCTTGCATCCTGCGGCAGTGAGGAGGTGGCCTGGTGGATCACCACGGTCCCCTTTGTGGCTTTGCTTAACAGTAGGGATAAAAGAAGCCAGTGCCCCTGTAAATCCAGGGGGGCCGCGCTTGGCCCCATCCCTCGTGTTGCAGAGTGACAGTGCCACCCAAGATGTCCCAGAGCAAACGTGAACGGCTCTGCACGGTGGCCTCCTCCCCACCCGTGCTGCCGCTGCACCGCGTACAGCCGCCTCCTGCCCCGGCGTGCCCGGCCTTCCTGTGCTTTGAGCTTATTCATAAAGTGCGTTGAAAAGCAGCTTTCTAGAAGATTCTTGTCACCTTGTTTGGTGGTTAATTGCCATTCCTTTTCCAAAACTGTCTGCACTAGGAGTTTTGTTTTTGAAGTAATTGAAAGTCTCTCTGTTTCATGTTCACAAATTGTTAGTCATGAAAGATGACAAGATCAACTTATGTTTCTTTGGAAAACTTAATTTTTCTTTAAAGCAGTCGTGGGAACAAGAGGCCTATTAAAGAACAAAGCCACCGAATACAAAATCTGTGTGTTTGCAGTTCTTGTTAATAATGATCTATGATCAAGACACGTGCTCATGCCTTTCAAGAATATATTATTTTGTACTTTTTTTTTTATGACTTCAGTAATAAGAGCAGAATGTTTTTCTGGGATAAGTTTTCTAGAGATGCTGCTGTCCGGGCAGTTTGCTGTCTTGAGCATGTGAGCAATGGAGTTTGACGGGAGAGGAGGTGGCGTCATTAATGATGTTTTGGGGATGGGATTTAGGGGAGTAATTTGCAGCCACTAATAATAATATTACTGACCAAATATACCAGGCAAAGAGTTGCGTGTTTTTTTGTTTTTTTGTTTTTTTTTTTCTCCTGAAAAGAATACGGTTCATTCTGTCTTATCTAAGAAGGCTGATGCAGGTATCATTTCCAATGAAAAAGAACAGGGTCCATGTGATGATCTGGACTCATCTCCCTAAATTTACACATCACTGAGACTCCCAAGTCAGGAGTGAACTCGCCTGCTCCCCGTGCCCCCCTCTGCAGTCAGTTGAGGTAGTGAGGCATCCTCAGAGCATGTGTTCTGCTCAAGAGTTTCATCAAAATTATGTATCACTGAGTCTTCAGGCACCTGAAGTAGATGAGAACCTTGTTTTTCTTGCTGGCTTTGAAACTTATGGTCTCTCTTCATGATTTGTTGGTCAGTATAGTATGATATCTAAAACACTAGTTTGTGAAGGTGAAAATAGTTGTGAAGTGCTTGAATTTTCATTGCTCCTTTCTTCTCTGTGTATTCTGAAGAGTCTGCATAGTTAAAGTAAAATCTAATCAGTATATATAACCATAAACTTAATGTGATGGTTTGTTCTTTGGTGTGACTTTGCTTCGTTTTACAGAGCAAAATAGTGTAGTCATTAAAAATAACAGTCCTTTTCCTTTTTCTTATTTTTTTTCTCTAGCTTAAAAAAGTCTTCTGCAGAGCTGAAGAAAATACTAGCAAACGGCCAGGTAGGTCTCCTGAATTTGGTTTTCGGTACTTGTTACTAAATACTGCAGTGACTGGAATACCACGGATTGCTGGAGAGATGCTTACTGCTCATTTAGTTGTAATGTGTTCTTTTAATACAGAACAGGAGGGACCATGAAAACCTTCATGATATGAATGAGTTATGTGTCCTGATTTACTTTGATTGGCATAGCAATTTGCTTCCCATTTCTCAAAATGTGCTAATCAGGTTTAGCTCCAAATAGATTGAAGTACCTCACACATGTTGCGCTGCTGCCACAATTTCAGGGAAGAAAGTTAATCAATTTTGAATAACTAAGTCAACTGCTGAGTTAGAATGACCTTCGTATTTTTAGGCTAGTGCTTATTTAGCTGATTCTTGCAAGGAACAGCTCTGCATTATTTGGAACCTCCTCATGTTTTTGTTTATTTTTGTTCTTTTAAAAAAAAAAAAAAATCCTAGAAAGCTGCCCTGTTACTTCCTTCTCCAGATATTTAGATTCCAGCACCCAGAAGCGAAAGGTTTAACGTAACAGCTGAAGGACAAGCGGCTGAACGGAGCAGTCGTTCCCCATTTTGAGCTGAACATATGTTCAGACCCACATGTGCAGACCCACAGTTGTATAATGGCTCTAAACATGCACCATTAAATGAAACTCCCCAGAAAGAATCCCAGATTCTTCAGCAGCAACATAAATATGTTTTAATGTTTGTCATGGTGAAAGCCCTTTGACAGCCTTGGAGGCAGGCACCTGTCTGCTGCGATCAGGCTTGCCTATTAGGCTCTATTGACTGAGACATCTGTGTCACTGCAAATAAAAGACTCTTATTGATTTTCTTAACTGCTGTTCACTTCCCCTCCATGTTTCGAAGGCTGAAATCTTAATTATCTCAGATGCGTATTCAGTGCCTTCACACAATGACCTCTCCAAGCCTCATTGGCATTTCATGAATCAAGTAGTTGTAGTTGAGCATGTCAAGAAGATAAAGGCCGGTCTTCACGCTTGTCCTTCAGTAGCACCTGTAACATTGCGGTCTAATAGATGAGAGTGCCCCTTAAAATGCGAGTCGAAGAGCCCGGTGCAGCAGCCTTGCTTGTTTGGCTCGGGTTCTGTGAGTACAGCTTGGAAGTGCATTTTTAAGCTTGTCAGCATGCCTTACGTGCAGACATAGTAGGACTCCATGAATATTAAACTGGGTTTTAAACTTGTAAAATGAAACTTAGTAATTCATACTGTTGCTGGCTCCCTTCTGGAATAATTTTCAGAAAAATAGAATTACTGAACATGAATAAAAGCCTTTTTCTCATGATTGAGTTCATAAGCGGAATTTGTCATTTTATTTGTTCTAAACAGTAGAAATGATTACTTTGTATAATCCTGCAATAAATCATTACAGATTTTTTTTTTTGGTAGTAGAGTTGTATAAAGGAACCAAAAATCTTTTAATGGTAATTTAAAAAAAAAAAGTTACTTATACCCACTGAAGGCAAAATTCAAAATAATTTTAATATTTTCACCCTGATCTAAGGAGAGTTATGTAATACTTTATTTCAGAAGAAAATGCTTTTTGTTTAGCATGCTGTGTTGTATTCTGCAAAATTTGGTCACATTCACAATTGGAAATGAGTTTCTAGTTGTAACTTAAACTTTTCTTCCTTTTGGGGGATTATGTCACACTTACTACTTAAGTATGGGTTGGGTTATTATTTTTTATTATTTTTGGCAGTTTATGCTTTCAGGCATTTCTAATGATATTCCTCTGGTAGTTTCCATTTAGGTTTAATAAGGAATTCATATTAATCATTGAAAGAAGGGAGCATGATTCTTCAAGATAATCAAATATTGACAGGTTAGAAATAGCTTTCTGCCTAGGTTCATTGATATAGGTGATGTGATATAAATATTTATTTCTTTTCTGTCACTCAGAGTAAATGCCACCAATTGATTCAGCATTGATATAGTGTCAACAGTTCATAAGAAACATTTGACTGGCTTGTGTTTTCCGATTAGTCTCTGCTCTATAAAGTGGGATTTACTAAATCTCTTCAATTGTCTGCTCATAGAGTGTGACTGCTTTCTGAAACCATTATTGCTTCGATTCGTAAAGCAAAGGTATGGCCATAGGAGTCTGCCTCTGACAGGCTTCTACATATAAAATAAGGATTAATTGAGCATTTTGGTTTTAATGATTTACAAAAGATAGGCACTGATTTCTTTCAAAAACATGAGATATAAACAAAAGATGTTTTGTTTGCTGATCCGTAATTGAAGTCTGTTTCTCTTTTTCATTAATTTTGCTAATATTGGCATCCAATCAAATTTGGGTTTGCAGAGTTAATATTCCAGTCCATACTGTCGAGTTCCTCTGCATTGTGTTATCATTTTATGATTGAGAATCCAGTTTTCCCAGTAAAATAAATAAATCACAGCATGTTTTCTGGCATCTTTATTTGAGCCAGTAAATCACACTTTATCTCTCTTGTTTGCTGGCAGATAGTTGCTCCAGCCCAGTCTTCCTGTTTCTCCCTTGGTTCCCGCTTGCTCTTTTGTGCACAGGGATAAGAAATGGTACCGGGCTGGCAGCAAGGGAGAGCAGTGCAGCATGAGGGCAAAGAGCTGCTGCTGTCATGGGCTTTTATGGAATGACATGAAGAAAACACTTCTTATCACTTAGTAAGAAGCAGGAGAAAAGAGAGGATGCTTTATGGCCCTGGTTCTGCTCAATTTGTTGCTTATAAGTTGCATAACCACAAAAAATGTGTCTGTGTCCCCCACCTCCAGAAGTGAGGACATAAATATGTTCATTTCTCATACAGTTTTGTTTATAAGTACATTCCTGCGAGCATATAAAAGATCTTTGCTGTTACCTCAAGGACCAGAGAATTAAAGTTCTCTGGCTTAGGAGAGCAGAAATTCTTAAACACTGCATATGCTGTTTTTTGTTTTGTTTTTTTTTTTTTTTTTAAAAAAAAAAAAAATTGCTATCTAATTTATTGCAAAGTATCCAGTAGAGGTTCTTTATATTTTTCAAACTTCATGAATTCTTTTTCCTTATGAGGTGCATTTGCCCCCTCTTTATTTGCATTTTCTGACACTGTAAGCAAGACAGATTTAGTGATAACATTTATACTGAAAACCTACTTTGACCCTTAAATGGCTCATTCCACACTGCCTTAAGGTATCTGGCCCAGGTTTAACTACAATTCCGTTATATTATAGCATCAACTTCTGCTTTGAGTTATTTCTAGTTGTCTTAGAACATAAAATATTCAACCAAAAATTCAACCTTTCAGCTGAGAAATGGGCAGCATAAAAGTGGTTCCTGCAAGAAACATGTTTTTTATTCAAACAGTGAAGGACTAGCGATTCAAACAATTAAATATTACACATTCTGTTGGTAGAACATGCTGAATGTGACCGTTCAAGGCATTTCAGCTTGTTGCTGACACTTGCTTGTTCCAGCTGAAGCCAGTGGCAAAGTTCCTGTTCTCTTCACTGACATCGTATGAGCGTGGGTGCCTGAACGTGGCCACATAACCGAGGGGCGCGTGTCCCCACTGAGTTTTAAAAGCCCTTTCCAAAGAGGGGTAAATACACAGATGGGGAGCGTATGGCAGGCTCTGCCTGGTTCTTGCCATGATGCTACTGATAGCTTTAAATTAGTTGTTTCAAGTATCTCAGATGTGTTTGTGATCTCTAATGACACCAGACATATCATTAGGTATTTTTAAAATATTTTTTAGCACATAAAAATGACAGGAAGTCTTTAAGCTGCTAAGACAGCTCGTGTTAAATGTTTAACTTGTTATCCCATAAAATATAAATAAATTATAGAAATAAGATAATGATTTGGTAACAAATTCTTAGGAAAATATTGTTTTAAAAAACGAAATTATGCTTTTTTTTTCTTTTCAAGTGCACATGTACTTTCCCAAAGTGTCAGTGGTGATTTCTGGAACACTGGCCTGGCAGACCAGTGTATGATCCACAGCAGCATGACCCAGAGCACTGGCGTTTGCCATGTGCGGACCTCGTATCCCGCTCTGCTCGCCTACCTGGGGTTCGTCATGCTCTCTGAAGAGCTGTCCCAGAGCAAAGACAAGCAACTTGTTACATAACTGAAGGAAAATTAGTGCCATTGGATAGCAACTGAAGAACTATTTTTACTGCAAAATATTCACTTTAGTTGATAAGTGGTTAAACTGAGCTCTGTGGAGCAATCCTGCTAATAGAACCTTGTCATTCGATTAGTATCAATTATCCTGGTTCTGGAATAAGTCATAAACTTTTCCAGCCGTACGTAAGATGACAGTTTTTTGTTGGATTTTTTGTATTCACCTCCAACTTTGGCTTTGGTTATGTGCTGTTCTGGAGACCCTTTTCCTATCAGTATCTGTGACCTGACCCTCTTGAGCTATATTATATCATTCCATTTTGACACCTTTTATCAAACTTTAATGAAATGACCCAGGCAAACAAATTGTCATTAAACTTTCCATCACTTTGTCCCTTGGTATCGTCTTTTATAAATTGGACAGCAAATGTTGTATTGATCTTCTCGTTCTTGCAGCTGAACTTGAAATGACCCAGACTGCTTGTTGTTTATGGCCTAGAGTTGCTTTTCCTTGACATTTCCATCCACAGCATGACATCTCTTTTGTTTTTCTTTCTTTCTTGTGGAGATGAATGAACAAGACATACGGTATCGAGACATCCTCGGTCATGGCAATGGAGGCACAGTCTACAAGTGAGTGTTGAATTTCACTTAATTTTTTTAAATGAAATTTAGCAGATTTTTTTTTGCCTCTGTATGTACAGTAAGATGCAGGTGGGCCATTGCTGCTGTCTAGAAAATAAATTCTAAATGTAAACTTTTTAAGAATTCTCCTTACATATTTGCAAGTTAGCTGCTTCTGGGTGCCACGAGGGCTGGTGTGTTTTTATTATCTTCTTAACGCCTAGCTTTGAATCCCTCCTGGGTAGCAAGTTAATGGTTCACAAGTGAAACTTGGAATGTCCTGAATGGTGATGAATTGCAGTTGGTATTTGCAGTGCCATTACTGTGCCAGCCTGGTGCCGCGAGGGACACCGGCGGATGCGATGACACGATGCTCTGCCTTTCTCTAGCAATTCAAAATTAGTAAAATACCCTTTCTCTTTTGCAGTGACTTTCCTCCCTTATGAGCAGCTTCACACACAGGCTGATGAATACATGGAATTATCAACTCCCCCAAATTTTGGTACTGAAGCTTATACCCTGCAGCCAGTATTAATTTTAATATTGTAAAGATTATAATAGCAGAGAGAGAGTTTTCTCGATAGGAAGGTCCTTCTTATGCATAGTGCAAAGTTTAAACTACATAATGTAATATCTGGTACTTAATAGTCTGCAGTGGTGTATGAAAAATATTCCACTAGGAATTAAGAAATCCATACTTTGTAGGAAAGCCCTGAGGGAGTAATAAAGGTTTCCTCCAGAGAGCTATTTACCATATACAGTAACCCAGCATCCCATTATGATTTTGTTTATACCTTTGATATTTTAACTTTGATATTAACATTAAAAAAAAAAAAAAAAAAAGTTTTATAAGCTACAGTGCATTTCGTTTAGTTTCTAATTGGCTGCCAATGTTGTGAAACAGCTGCCTTTGGTCTCCTTGTAGAAGGTTTATGAAAATGGATTTCCAAAACCTTTAAGGGAATAACCTAGCTTTTGAATGGACTCTTCAGAAATTAGGTTAACCTTGTTGGTGGAATGTAGCCCAGAAAGCTCCCTTGCATTGTGTGGTAGAACAATATTCTTAAACCAAGAAACTTGCAGAAGTGATGTTCTTTTCTGACTTTGCAAGAGAAAGCTTAGAGAAAGGTGTTGCACTCTACAGCCTTCCTTACCTGTGTGTTCTGGTGCCTGTGGAAGGCACTGAAGCCCTTTTAGGAAAGGAGTGCCCTGCAGAATAAGGGAGGCCTCATAGGTTTGTCAGCCACTCTCCTCTGTCCCATCCAGTATAACTGTAGTGAGAATCCCTCCTGCTCCATGGTTCTGTCTCGCTCCAGCTTCTGCAGTCGTAGCCCAGAGGTGAAGCCTCACAAATAGTTTTTGAGCTTGTTTAGCGGGTATTTTCAGCATGCTGAAGTTCAGTGCCTTCTGTTGTGTCCTATATGGACCTTGTTTGGATGCTGCTGTTCACTTTGAATCCCAAAGGTTCTGCCTTTACTCTGCAACCTATGTTAGGGAAGGGAGGAGATGATGCTGGTGGTGGGTGCTGTGTAAAGGTGGAGGGAAAGAGGTTAAAGGAAGGAGAAATCTGCTGAGGAGGAAAACTTATGAGGCAACTAAGACAGGAGTTGGTAAGGGTGAGGCGGGGAGAGAAGGAGAGAATTCCTGTGTGCTTTGCTAATCTTCTTGCTTTAAGAACCTCCTGAACTTTGTCCAGTTGTCAGCCTGTCTTGAGTTTCCTGCTGACAAGGAAAAGCTTCATTCCACATTTGCTGCGTGGATGAAGTCTGTAAAATAATAGTGTTTTTGGTTGAAGAAGGTGGTATAAAAATGTCACATTCTTTAACAATGTCATCCCTTGGAATATATGTGCTCTGTGTTGTGCAGTATTCGTACAGGAATTTTTGATGAAATGCTGTGTAAAGCCAAACTTGCACCTTTTGACTTTCTTGCATTTCTGAAGGGCAGTATAGTTATATGTCTGCTCTTTGCTTAATATTTTGAACAATACCTGTTTTTCTCTTCCAAGTAATACTTCTTCAGTAAGAGTCTGCAAGAGGGATAAAGGGACAGGCGTGAATGTTCAAGGGGCGGTGGGTTAGAGCCCAGGAGGGAACTCTGCGCTGCTGGCAGCGCTTCCACACCGGCTTGCTCTAGTGTGGGGGCTGCTTCTGGGATCTCCTTTGTTTGGTGCTTTTGAATTACAATTGCCTGGGCATTAGTAAAGTAAAAGTTTAACTGTTAAAACATGACTCTCCTTATTTATTAGTCAAAATATTTCTGGTCTACCTGCCTTTTTTCCTTTTTATATTTACATTTTAAATTATCTTTTGCTGCAGCTTAATGGTGTTTTCTACAGCATGAGCATCATCCCACATTGTTTCAGGGAAACTGCACCATTCTCATGTGTGGTTAGTTTCCCCATTCTTGAGGTCTGATACTTTTGGCAGTGCAAATAATAGCAAATTATAAACCCGAAATAAGTTTTGTCCTGAAACTGGACTGTTGTTAAGGTTGGCTTATTTGCCAGATGTTCCTGTATTTGCTTTGTGGTCTGTTGGACTGAAGAGTTGCACCACGTTATTCTTCATTTTTGAAGAGCTGCTGCTTGCTGCAGTTGCAAAAAGCAGTGGGCAAAGGAGGCACAACCTTATTAGGGCCATTTCCCCTTTTTAAAGGGGGTGCTGCTAAAGGAGCAGCTCCGTACCACAATCCACCAAGAAACTGTTAAATGGAATACTTACAGGTAGCTGGATTGCGGTAGTCATACATAGCAGCACACATATATTTTATTCCAGTAAATCAATGGACATTTGTCAAATAAAATTAATTGCAAACGTTTGGCTGTTTTCCTTTTCAAGCATTCCGTGCAGGGGGTTGTCTCAGAAGAGGCTATGTGTAGTATTGATTTGAATCTAAAGAACGAGGGTATGGAGGTGATACCTTTTCTCTCTCTCCCCCCTCTCTTTTCAGCACTTTATCCTAAGTCGTATCCATTATGGCGATGATATATTATGAGCATTCAGCAAACACGATAGCGTGTTGCAGGTCGCTGAGCAAAAATTTTCAGCCTCTCTTTCCATGTGAATTAACTACTATTGAAATAGTTTATTGAGATTGAAGTATTGATCACTCTTCATGCTAACCTTGGTTTAAGAGGGGGAGAGGGGAGGTGTTTTTCTTCTCTTTGAAAGACGCTATGTTTAGTTAGAAAATATATTTCATTTATTTGGATCCTTTACAACTGCAGCTGTTTTATTGCTTGGAGAAGAGGTATCTTAGCTTTATTTTTATGACGGCATAATTATACCTTAGAAATACACTTGATTACTGTGTGTAGCAAAATTGTTCCAGTATATTGGCTTGGCCAATATTGCTATACAAACAACTTTTCAGTCAATTGAGTCTGGTAAAAATCAATACTTTATTGCAATACTTCTAGTGTGAACTTGCTGAATCTAAATGTTTTTCCTGTTGTGGAAAGAGAAGGGATTTTTGTGTTTATCTGCCATCCTATTTTTCCCCTACTTTTGATGTGCTCTTAATTAAGGAATAATAGAAATTGTAGAGTTAGATCCTGCAAATAATATACTTTTTGATTGTTTGAATACAGAGATCTTTCTATCAACTATTTTAAAGAAGTTGATAGGATGGGGAATGTACAGTGTTGGCTGCTTCACAGCAGAAAAAAAAAGTACTTGCATCTAAGGGCATCTAGGGTATTTACTTAAATTGCTTTTTTGAAAAATAATTCCCTGGTAGGTCCAAAAGACATTTAAGTTAGGCACTTTTCAGCTCCATCTTTTAGTTCCCTCATTGGCTACAGAACTCCGAGACACCAGGTTTTGGTAAAATTGCTCCTTTGCTTTGGTAGAATAATGTTCACGTTTTGATTTGTAATGTGAGGTATGCACTGGGCCAGGCAGTCCCAGGAGTAGTTGCTTTAAATTATTTAGAAGGAAAATACTTAGGCATGTCTGTTTTGAATCTAAATATAACACAGTAGAAGTATATATCTCTGGCTGATAATTAGCTTGTGAAGCTGTCACTCATGTGGCATCTCTGAAGTGTCACAATTTCCTTCCTTTACACATGAGCAAAAGGAATATTTTTATCTCCTATGTTCCAGATTTTCCCCTATAACTGTATAATTAATGAATTGTATAACCATATAGTTGTAAATAACTGAAATGTTCAAAGAATTCCTTTTAGGTGATAGTTACTAGAACATTTTAGCTACTTGGGTTTTTTTTTAAGGGTGTGTGTATGGTGCGTAAATGTTCTGGGTTCTGTCCGAGGACTCTTGGGCAGCAGCAAGCTGTGTCACCATAAACATCGAGTCCCCGTGATCTCATAACTAATTTGTGAAGTTGCCCAGTATCTAGAAAGGAGAGGCAGGGGAAAGGCAAAGTTGGTTATCATCTTAACAAAAAGCTGTTAAACCAGACGGTTGCACTATCACTTGAGTAATTGGAAGAGAAGTGGCTGTTGATGATGTACCGACCAGAAGAATCGTTTAGCTAGGAAAAATACGGATAAATGCTGGAGCTTAATTTGCTTGAGCAATTTACTCGAGCAATTTTGCTGTTCGCTCGAGTTGTACATCCCAGCATATGCCCATTTCTTTATTCTCCATCTCCACCAACCTTGGGGTGCCCCATTAGCACATTGCACATAGTGTGTGGCAAGACAGCTGGGAAGTTGCTCTCTCTTGCAAGACAGCCTGCAAACTGTGCTATCCAAGAAGATTGCGGATTCTCCGTACCATTAGCAGGAAAAGTGGCATCAGCTCTCGAGTGAAGAAGTTGGAGGTGGTTTTGCTTGGTTTGAGAGTAGGGAGGGTGGCGATGATTGAGCTGTGTTTGCTGGGATGGTGATGGCACAGTTGGAATTTATCGTTGTCCCTGTAACTTTGGCTCTGGCTTGTCTCTCTGCTTCTGGTGCAAGGTGCTGGCTCTTTTCCAGCATATCTAGGAGCTGTGTTAGAAGTGTTTCTGCAGAGCAGGTAGATTCTTCAGAAAATATCGGGTACCTCTTAAATGTTGCTGAAGGCAGTCTCTGAATTAGGCCGTGCTCTCATCTTCTCATAGCCTCTGGTGGATTTCTGCTCTGCCCTTCCATTCGTTGCCATTTTCCTGCATGGATCAGCAATGCAGTGAGAATAACTTACCCCTTTTTAGAATAGATCTTTCTGTGCTTTATGCAAAGGAGACTGGTAATTGTCTGCATATAAACAGAAGGAGAGAGAATTTTTATTTTTTTAAATTCCCTTCTGCTCCCCCAAGCCTATCAAAGCAGCGACAGAGCCAGGAGCCGAGCCGGGATCTGCTGGTTCCTCGTCCAGAGCCCCGGCAGCTCCATCATGCTGCTTCCCATCCACTGTGCTTTCCAGAGAGAGTTCTCGTTGTGCTTTGTGAACACCATGATCCCGGCATGGTGATAAGATGTAGGGCTGAAAAATGCTGTACAGGAAGGTTGAGTATTTGGATCAGCATTCCAACAAATGTGTGGCTGCATGAAGTCTGAATATCACATCTCCCTTCGTTCCTGTGTTACAACTGTGGAGCACTTTGCTATCTTTCCTTTCCTGGATTGCCTTCATTTTCTGTTTCTCTTGGTTACTTTGGTTTATTTTTAGTTGCACTAAAAAGCATTGTAACAGTAATAGCTAAAGTTGGAAATACCCCACAATTTCTGAATATTATCATTACAGTTTAAACAAGACTGACCAGTGATTGCTGCTCACTTGCTTCTTTTGACCCCAGCCATCACTTGCTGCCTCATAAAATCTGTTATGCACAAAAGTGCATAAAATGAAGATAAAGTACCTCCTTCAAGTCTGACAAAAGCCATTCCTTTGCAGAATGGTAGCTGCAGTGAAAGTAAATAAATGAATGGACAGCAATCACAGCCTAGTTGATGAAACTGTTCAATTAAAGCACAGGCATTTACATGGTGTAATTTCCCTAAATTGCCAATGAGCCCCTTTAGACACAACCAGTGTTCAAATTGATTTCAGCATTGATTTTGGCTGAAGCTGATAAATTTCTGCTTGTTAGTTAAAGTAATTTTGCAGAAGACTTTGTACTGCAGTATTGAAGTGTTCATTTAGCTGATGGTTAAAAGAGGAGTTATTTACAGAGGCTTCTACTGTTGTTCTGAGATGGGACAATTCCCCGATCATCTTTTTACTTTTAATTTTTTAGGCTTCAGTATACCAATCAATAGGTTATTGAAACTGATTAAAATGTATCCAGCCAGCTGCCTATGGCTGTTTAATTAGAAACTGGATGATTCTTAAATTAAAGTTGCTTTGTTTGCATTGTGTGCCCACGGTCCAGAGGATTAAGTGAGTAGTAATCCTGAAAATTTAAACTGCGCTTGCTACTGATGAGTGAGATGTTTTGTAAAAACCCTGCAACTTTCTTTGCAGCTTGACCTGACTTGGGAGATACTGGTTTCTTTTCATTGTAAATAAGTCTGTGTAATAGAGAACTAATGGAATTTGCAGCAGCCAAGTTATGCCAAGCTTATAGGCGTTGTTCCCTAAGGTAGAATACTACTTTAAATAGCAGTTTTGCTTATGGAAGTGTATATAGAAATCCTTTTTTGCCATTATACTGGGAGAACTTATCAATGTTGTGTTTTAAAGTCCCTCCTTTACATCAGTTTGATTTAAAGCGCGGTGAGTGGAACAACGAAGTCGAGGCTGGTGTTGGTTTCCCCCTCCTTGGGGCACTTTTTGGAGCGTGTGTTTGCTCGTGCTGGGACCATGTTGGCTCTGGGTACTTCATTCCGTGATCTCTTGCCCGGGTTCCTATTCATGGGCAGGACAGGAGTATCGTGACTTCCTGCAAGTGTTTGCTGTGTCCAGGCTGAGCTAATATTGTAATGCAAGGTTTTTACTTGAAACTGAGCCATGATTAGGGGGGAAAAAATCCAACAATTTTAAGTATTTAAACTAATACCTAGAAAACTTCAGCTTCTTGGTACAGTTCCCTTTTCTGGTACTGATCTAGGAATTAGTGACCAGCTCCGATAGTTGTCAAGCTATGAGAGTGTTGTGAGCACATCCCTCTTGAACAAGTGGTTTGGTGATGCGGAAGGTGCAGGTTTAGGCTCCGTGTGGGCACACGCGACCATCTAAATAACCATAACCATAGCTGTTGGTGGCTTTTCAGCCCACTCTCATTCACATTGCTTCCAAAAACTAATCCTGTCCTGGCAGGCCCTGTGCTGCCTCGGACGGTGCCTGTGTAGTGGCTTGGAGCTTACAGTTGCGGCCGCCGCCTCTTCCTCCTCCTCGAGTGCCTGAAGACCAAGGGCTCCCTGTGCTCCATCCTTCCTGTCTGAACAGGTCAGGAGGAATGGGGACCACGTTGCACTGGAGGGGTGCAAGGAGAATGACTTGTGATCTGCTTTTAGAGGATGGCTCTGAATGCTTGGCTGCTGTGAAAAAGGAAGATTAATATAAGTGGCACCAGATGGAAATAGTAGTGGATTACAGAATAAAAGAGATGAGGGATCTATTCTTTACGCTCTGGTTTGGATGCCAACGCCTTCTCTTTCCAACAGAGATGGGTTAAATGAGACATTTTGCTCTTGTGCATTTTCTTTATGTGGCTTCCAGTGCCAATTTTACTCTTCTGAAAAGTTTAAAATTTAGATACAAGTATTTTTGTTTGTTTTCTAGCTTAACAGGAAATAATTTTGCTTTCAGGATTCAAGCCTCCGTAATGGGATTTTAGATAGAAGAGAGGCTGGCGGAGATTGCTGTTTGAACTAGCACAGTCCCCATAAAAGCTCCTTTTCACAACTGCTGCGCACTCTGGATTTCCTGGTTTAACAGCCAGAGAGTCAAGCTAATGTGTTTGTCTATTGCAGAAGGCAACAACTGTCAAAGTGTTTATTTCCTAGGAACAATTTGAATCTATTTCTTTAGATGGCCATTTGAGTACGTCACAACTCCATGATTAGAGTGCCAGGGTCTGACCAGGAGCATGACAGACACTGGTAGTACTATGGTGGGGGGGGAAAAAGAAAAAGGAAAAAAATTAACAGTAAACCAAATCTGTGGGTGATTTGCTGCATATAGTTTGCAGCTGGTAACTGGCATGTCATTCTGCAGTGCATAACACTTAGCGAATTTTATTCATCTTGTGCAACGTGAGGACATAGTCATTTTGCTCTAGGTTATTTCTCATGTGCAGGAAAATGTGCAGTTTGTCTGACTTTGTTCAGTGACCTTAGATCTGAAGGTACTGCCCGCTATTGCGGTCTCCTTTTGTGATCGTTTTTAAACTCAAATAAGAAATCTAGGGCTTTTATATGTATCCTGGTTTGTGCTACCCTTTGCAAAATGTTTTGGGGACTGAAGCGAAATGTCTTTGGGACAGAGGGACGTGTGTGTCATCCCTGTGGGTGTCCAGAAGCTTCCTCTGCAGCTCCCAGTGTGAGCTGATCCAGATACGGGTAAACCGAGTAATATCTGCACGTCTTGAGTGCAATGAGACTTCAGCGTTTAACAGATAGGAACAAATACCAAGATGCGCAAGTAGCGAGGGAGAGGATGTATCTAGGAGCAAAAAGCAGCAAGGCAGGTTTTGTGTGAGCCCCTGCAGCTGCAGCAGGAGGTTTGTGGCTCTGGCCGTCCCCTCCGGAAGGGAACACTGCTGCCCTGCTCCTCGGCAGCGCCCTCGCTAGTGTCGCAGCATGTCACTCTATCATCTTGTCATATTTGCTGATGTTAGTCATATCTCCAGGAAGGGAAGGGGCTGACTCATTGGCACAGCAGACAGGTCATGGCTTTCCCTTGAATCATTTGGTCTTGCCAAAAGGAATATCTTATTGATTAGAAATTGTTTCCATGGCTATTGGGAAAAATAGAAAAATTTATTTGGGTGGCCAGAGCGAACAGATGGTAAACAGGATCTTCTAGGCTCTTGCAGGCTCCTTCGATGCATTTTTGTAACAGCATTAGAAAACATTTGTAATGTGATAAAATAATCCTAATGAATCATTACTTCTAGGAAGAGAAAATCATTGTTTTTTTTTGTGTGTTTTTTTTTGTTTCTGAGAGTATTGAACTATTTATTTGTAGTTGAAGGTTTTATATATTTTAGGAAAAGCTGTTTGAAGAAGCTCAAGGATCTTTGCCTACTTGGTCTGTGCTTCTGATGTGATCGTCCTTAAACCCACTAATATGTGGGCAGGTGCTTTGGAGTTAAAAATGAGTGAACTGAAAGTTGCAGTTTCCCTCTCTAGTGGTGGGTGTTGAAACCTGAACCTGAATTTCTTTGCTTGTCAGAAGCAGAAGTCAATCACAGAAGTCAATCACAGCAGGTAATGCACCTTCCGATGTGCTTTTTGGTAAAATTTTCTCACAGGGTGAATATAAAAGTTAGGCTTAACAAGTTTAAAAGAGGGAGAAAATGTCCCAACAAAAGTTTCCGCTATTATTAAGAAGAAGCTTGGGCATGCTCTTTTAAAGTATAGCGTATAACTGCTGTAGAAACTTAGTTCCTCTACACATACTTGGTGTATGAAGTTTTTAGCATAAAATTAGGATGAGCTGAGTTTTATTTTATAAATAGGATTTAGCTAAACCACCTGATACTTCTTCTCTGGTTTTCTTTGCTGTAGACCTTAAGAGGAACAAAGCAGCAGGGAACTCAGCTGCTATTGTTTTGCTTTTTTTTTTTTAAATAGCTACCACCTGCTTGTGACACACTGATTTTTTTTGTTTGTTTGTTTTTTTGCTTTTCTGTAGAAAACTTTTGTGTATACTGGGAGAATGGGGAAGGGGGAAGGAGTTGGTGGTTCCCCCCAAGCCCCGTTCTAGTATCCCGGAACGTTGCCAGGTATTTTCTGGAGCACGAGAGATAGCCGCGCCATATTCTGCGTGCTCCGTAGTCCATCTGAAGCTTTCTGCAGTTTGCCTGCACGGCTCTGTTCAGGTACAGCGCACTCCTGCTCCTGCTGCCTTTCCTATTCCCTAAAAATAATGGGGATTTTGCCACTGAGCTGGGCAAGCTGCCATTGCAGTGTTCCCTGTGGGGAAACTTTGATTTTCAGAATAGAGGAGACAAAGTTACACCGGAGGACTTGGCTTGCATGGGTCCCTCTGGGCTTTACATGTCTAGGGATGTGGTTAATAGTCAAGGTTAATAAAATATTTGACTCAACTGTGCCAGTCTTCCTTAGAAGCTGCTTGTTGTAATGGATGTAGAGGGCTCAGAATAATGAACTCTAATGGGAATGTGAGCGAAGACATTTACATTTCTTTCCCAATGGGGATGTTTCAAAATACGCAGTTGTTGAAAGCTTCTACTTGCACCATGGGCTGTGCCTTTGGATCGCCTGCCTTGCTCTTATGCTGGAAGAACATCTGGAAAAGGCAATGTCCACAGTTCCCGCCGTGCGGCTCGTGAGTGCTGCAGCCCCCTGGGAGACGCTTGGGAGCCCTGGTGGCCTCTGGGTCCAGCTGGGCCAGGGGCCCTGCAAACCTCCCTGCCCCCAGCTCCGCTGCTCCCTTTTTGCCCTCGACCCACAGCTTTCTGCCATCTCCCATTACTGAGGGAACCTGGAAGGGTTTTCTTCTGGGGTGGTCTCAAAATTGCTACTTCTACTCTCTCCTTCTCCCAAGATTTTTTCCTTCTTTTGTGAAAGCTGGGGAAAAAGTTATTTGTCTGAGATGTTCATTTAGTTATGGGCCAAATTCAGCTGCTTAGTGCATCGGTAGTCAAGGGGATGTGTTGCACAGACGAATGTTATCCCAAGGTCAGAAGCTAACTGAGAAATCGGTCTGAATGTGCACATTACAGGTGCAGAGTGCAAATTATTTGATGTATTTAATTTCTGTTCTCTATTTTTTGTCTTTTGCGTCGCTCAGCAGCAATTTAGCAGGTGGTTTCACTTGTCGATGTCCACTTACCTTGACTGTTAGGCGCTACTCAAATATATTCCTGGGAAGGAAGGTTGCTGTTGGATCTGTGCTCATTAGGCAATATCATTTGCCTGCCATCCTGGGTGATTTTCAGTCTGTACTTACTGAAATGCACAGCGCCGAGGAGCTGTTGCATTTGCTGCTTTGCATGGTCTGATGACCTGGTTCTAGATGGAGGAGTTTGTTTCCTTGCTTGGAGGGGGGTGACACAGAAATCTGTTAAGACCACAACCCTTGAGTTGAGCCTCCAGGTTACTCATAGAGTATGAATATTAGTCCGATATCCTCCTCGTCATCCAAAGGCTTACTGACAGATGCACTAAAAACAGGTGTTTCTTCATACTAGGCACATTATTTTGTGGGATTCTTTTTAGTTTATCCTTCTGAAGATACATGAAGGTGTACAATTTTCAGGCTTGAGCTGTGCTGACTGTGACCAGAATGATCAATTCCAACTTACAGTTCTACATAATATCTAACAAAAACGTTTTCCCTACACACTCATTGGAACAGGTAATTACTGTAGCAACTACAGACTAATTTGAAGTGTTAGCTGTTAATTAAAACACTACAGAGGTGTACGGTTGTCTTTTGGTGTAACCAAAGCTCCTATTCAAACTTTATTAATCACTTTACTAGTTATTGTGTTGGGGAAGGTCAGGACAGCTGAGCTGCCCTATCAGCCCGGAGTAAACAAATTCCCCCTCTCCCAGGTAATGTGGCATTTGCAAAGCCGGTGGACACGCTGTACCCATGGGCATGGTATCTCCTTTGTGATCCAATTCACAGGGATAATTAAATGTTAAATTGGTACTGTCAATGCTCTGTAAACCAAACCAGGTATCTGCCCTCTGCTGGAAATTTAACCCAAACTTCCACGGATGAATTAGCGTGCATCATAATTAAATAATCAAGTCTTCCCTTTTAATTCACTTGGAAATAGGAGATCTCTCTTATGGAAAAAAGATCAGCTTTCTTGACAAGCTAATTAAGTTGCCAAACTGTCCAGCCCTGTACGTATTAGGCTAACAGACGTTCAGCATGCTTTCTCAACCTGTTCATTTGCTTATCATTTCTGCTGATCTTTAGTCCATAATGTTTTGCCACTGTTGAGTCATCCCCAGTTACAGCAGTTCATTTGCTCCTTTGGATTCAGTGATTATGTGCTCAGCTACCAGGCTGTCACTTACCGCTTCATCTGATGAGTGTCTGTTTTTTGCACGTTAAACTGGCATTAAAATAACAGTGATTTGGGGGAGCATAGGGGGATTTGCATATATTTTTTTTTTTTCCTCAAACGATATTTGTTTCTAAAAGCTAGTGCTGCTTGTTTTCATAAACGCTCATCTGTAAGTTATTAAATTAAGGTAAGGGTTTGGAAACTCCCAAGGTCTTAATGAAATTATATAAACACTCAGGGTTATATATAAGAGTAAGCAACAGTCTTGCTCTGTTCTATATATGATTTTGGATGAGAATAAAGCTATTAAAGCTTTTCCTGTTCAGTAGTAATTGCTAGAGGTATATACTGCTAAAATATTATAAATCTTTGAAGTTAATGCTACGTATATGACATTACTGTGTGTAATGCCATAAATCAGTATGAAACCATAAAACTAGTGAAGAAGAAAACCTGTAATGATTTTGTTTTTATGCAAAATTACATTTAATTTTTAGTAGGACTTTTTTTCTCACACCTCTCTTTTCCTAGAAGGTTGTGGTTAGGAATATGCAATTACTTGTTAAAAAGCCAGTTACGAACATTCTTCAACAGAAGTTAAGACTAACTGTTCTTGAATTATTATAGGAGTTCATTTTGAGTACATGTTCACATTAACAGTAATTCATTCTAACCTTATATACACGCATGCTACTCTTAAATACAAATGCAGATTGCTCATTTCACTTGTACTTTCTTCAGGTCCTTAGATTATGACAAAGAATCAGTCATCACCTGTTTTACTTCACTTTAATTGGTGCAGTTGTGCATCTCACTGTCGTACCACTGAAAATACCCTTAGGATTAGCAAGCTTAAGCAAGAAAGACTATTTTATGAGACTATGAATAAGATTTTTATCATAATTTCATTGCACTGAAAGGAATTTTGAAAGCAGATACATTTATATGTGTAAGATTGTTATTATGCTGTATAAAATTCTTTAATGAGTATTTGTTTTGTTTTTTTAAAAGCTTGCAGATGTAAAAATATTTTCTGCTAGAAAGCTCCATTTTGAGTATATTCTTTTGGCAAATTGTTTTAGTCACAAAGTTTTTCTTGAAGTGCTATGTAAAAATTGGTTTCAAGTATAATGTATTAGCTCTAAGTCATTTTTCTGTGAAATTAGTATATATGTGCTGCACATATGTATAGAGGTAATTTTATGTGATCTCAAGTTATTTAATTTTTTTCCCTCATGCAGAGCATATCACGTCCCTAGTGGAAAAATTCTAGCAGTAAAGGTAAGATATGACAGTAATTTTCTCTCTCTCTCTCTCTCTCCTTTCTCTCTCTCTCTCTCTCTCCTTTCTCTCT
>VZSV01000075.1:480201-503773 GCA_013398735.1 Nothocercus julius | reverse complement strand
TCTCTCTCTCCTTTCTCTCTCTCTCCTTTCTCTCTCTCTCCTTTCTCTCTCTCTCCTTTCTCTCTCTCTCCTTTCTCTCTCTCTCCTTTCTCTCTTGACCTCGGTTTCTTTCCTCTCCTTTTTTATGATTGTTAGATCTCAGTTTGTTTTACTGCGTTAAGGTCCACATTGTATATGCAGGAAAACAACACAGCATAAATCCAGTAAGTCCAAAGGGCCACGAAGATCCCGGAATTCACCTGCTGGGGGTGCAGAGTTATTCCTGCCCGGCACGTAGGGCCCGGCATGTCCTCCCTGCAGGATCCCCGGGGCATCCGCATGCAGCTGTGGCTCGTCCCGATGGGAGCAGCAGTGACGCTGCCTCATCCCTGCAGCCGGGACTGCCCCATGGGCAGGAAGGCCAAAGTGTCCCCAAGGGCACATCCTTGAGTAGCCTGTGTGACCTCATTTTTAAATAAGGAGAATTTCCCTAGTTTCTTTGTGATAGTTTTCTGTCTTCCTGGAAGGTTTTGCTGTTTCAGCAGGTTTATTCATTTATTTGTGTTCTTTCCTGATGTATTTTTATTGGACTAAAATTTTATTTTTCTTGTTCCT
Organism: Nothocercus julius; assembly: GCA_013398735.1. Classification (NCBI taxonomy): domain Eukaryota; kingdom Metazoa; phylum Chordata; class Aves; order Tinamiformes; family Tinamidae; genus Nothocercus; species Nothocercus julius. Next base: position 503,179 of record VZSV01000075.1, on the reverse strand, counting down.
TATAATTTTGGATGAAGGTGTATACTGAAGCCTGACTGTGTTCAGATAAGTAACAGTCTTCTCTGAAGTGCAGTTAAATCTGTGTTAAACTAATGGCAGAACTCTGACTGCACTGTGCCAGGTCCTGTATGTAGAATTTAGTTATAAATGCAGTTAAGGTTTAAAAAAAAAAAAAAAAAAAAAAGAAGAAATGTGTCTTTTACTTCTCTGTAATGGAAGTCTGGAAGTCAACTTTTTTTTTTTTTTTATTAAAACAGTGGAGACTTTAGGAAAATAAATGAACTGGAATACTTGTGACACTTAATAGAATGGGATCTTAAAGTACTTTTGAAATATAATTTATAAACTGTAGAAAACATGGAAAATACAGAAATTTAAATTTAAAAAAGAACTCCGAATTACTTCTAATTATATGGACTAAAAATATTACTTGAAAGAGTGCTTACAAGTGGTATCCATCATTCCTGAAACCTCGAGTGAGCACTTAGCAATTCTCCAAGTTGTACAAAGCGTAACAAGGAATAGAAAGTCTGATACACACACAAAAAAAACCCATTTTTATCATAACTTTAACATTGAAGTCAAAATGCTCTTCCCCTAAGTGCTGGGGGTGGAGCCGGCTGCTGCTGGTACCTGCTATGTTGCTTTGTCAGCTGCCTTTTCCAAGCATGGCAGGGAGCGTCAACCGCTCCCCGGGTGCGAGGCTGGAGCTTCCCTTGCTCCTCAGCCTGCCCCTTCCCCAGCGCTGCCGCTGGAGGAGGTGGAACAAGCAGGAGAGGAGACAAATTCACCCCTTGCAAGGTTAATTGAACTCGCTTCCCTGTGGCAAAAAGCCCTTTCCGCCAGCGGTTCCCCTTGCGCCCCGGTGCGCACGGGTTTGGCTGCTCCTCCGGGTAATTATCATCCTGAGGATCTGGGAAGCCGGAGTCTCCGTGTAGAGACTCTTGGTGGCGGTCCTGTCACTGTCAATTAGATGCTTTCAGACGTGATACGGTGCCAAAATGCGCGTTGTTATCATATGTTTGAAATAAGGTGCTCCCAAGCTGGAGGTCAGGAGACCCGCTAGGAGCGGGAGCGCGCTGCCTCGGCCCGGGAAGGAGCCGCCGTGCGCGTCCGCGGCTCAGCCGCGGAGAGGGGCGGCCCCTTCCTGCGTCTTGACAAGATCAGCGCAGGGATCACTTATTTTGACAGAGGATTAGCATGCTAATAGGGATGTCATTGGAATAAAGGATCTGTGAAAGAGTGGGGATATACATAAATATATATTTAATAACATACTGATTTGATAGGGCAAGATAACATTTTGAAAGCCTGTTGATTAAAATGCTTACAGCTGGTAGTTACTCACATATATTGCAGTGGAAAGTAAACCAATGCTGGTACCTATATTATAGACTGAAATGGCAATATCATTGCATATTTTGTGTCAGCTTTACAGCTAGATAACGTTCAGAGGATTTAATTGATTTTCTAATGTAACTTATTTTCTAATTGGAGGAAAAAAAATCCAAATGAGGAATTGTGGCTTTGAGTGTACACTGGCTGATTGCCATTCTTCAACTGCTTTTAGTTTCTCCAGCTCTTAAAGTAGCATTTAAATGGACCATTTGATTAATCATTTGTATACTGACTGTAATACTCCCAAATTTCCTTTGAGTTGTACATACTGTAAAAGGCAATTATGTCGCCACAGATTAAGTAAGTGAATTAAAACAGAATAGCAGCTTAATTTGACCTGTGATTTTGCTCTCGTTCCCTTTAGTGGAACGTATGCCACTCCAGCAAATAGATGAAGTCATCCATGACAGCTTGTGATGAATTGCCGTATTTATACTGTATATTTTAATAGCCTCACACTAATTTAAATTGAGCACAGAGTAAATTATAATTCAGTCACTTGACTGCTTGTATTTAACTTGACAACTCATCCTTATTTGTCCTGGAGGTGTAGTGGAGAGCAGAGGAAATACGTTCAGGTATTCTTTTAAAAAATTAACCCCTTTTCCTTTAAAATGTTAGGTATTTTTCATTGCTAAGCATTTTTGAGATTGCGTTATGTTAGTCAGGATCTTGAGGTTTATGCTCAGCTGAATTTATTGTGACGCTTTGTCCCCTTGTGAAGGGAAGTTGTGGCTGGGATCAAATCCTGGCCCTTAGCAGGTAGGTGTGAGCTCGGTTTGTAGCATGGGCAAAGCCACATCCTGCGTGAGGCAGCTCTGTGTGCCTGTTTCCACCTAGAAAATGGGGCTAGTTCCACTCCTTTTCTTTCCAGAAGTGAAGTGAAATTCCAGAGGACTGCCATGCCATTTCAGTAAAAACAAGGGACAGTGCCCTCATTTTCTAATACCTGTCTCCAGCTCTATCAGCTGGGGAGAGGGGTCCATTTCAGCTAATTTTGAAATAAGTACAGGCACTGGAGGCCCTGGTTAGATGCCAGACCTGAGCTACCGCTTATCCGGGCTCTGGGGCATTGCTGTCCAACCACATCGGTGTCCACGGAGCGGCTCGGCCCTCGGCACGCAGAGCTCTGAGCTGCCCGGCGCCGCAGCTCACGGCTCTTCCCCTCACCACGCTCTTGTTCGTAGCTCCCAGAGCAGACTCGTTAACAAATTCTGCTCCCGCGTGTGTCGATCAGTGCTCTGTGAGTTCACAGCGAGGCATTTTATGCTTGATGAATTCAGTTTCACTTGTCTGCTCTCAATAATTCCGTGAGAAAATCTCAGTTGTTCTTTGCTTGCTAGACTCTTCTTCCTAAAGATGCTGTTTCAAAAAAAAAAAAAAAAAACAAAAAAAAACTGATATTAAATCTGATTTTCTCATCTCTGTTACGGTTGCGGAGGTTGCAGCCACCCCCTTAGTCATTGCTGCTTTCCTGGTAGCAGTAGGACTGAAGTCTTTCTCTCAACACTGTTTCACACAGTGTTTACAGTGGTAGCTCACTCATGCTTAGAAGGTGCTTGCTGCATGTGAACCTCATTTTCTTAGTATTCTTGGAAACTTTATGCAAAAGGACTGAGCATGGAAATTACAGATATATTAAGAGCAGTTTGGGTTCTCCCCGCCTCCTGCAGCCCCATTGCAGTGCAGTACCATAAGGTTCTCTAACGTTTACATCAGGAGTGTCTCATTTGGGTGGCGAGTCACGCAAGCCACCCCTGTTTGGCTGGAGTAAACCACTTGTCTAGACCAGTTCTGCAGAGAAACTGAGCCATGGTTTCTCCTAGTGTAACTTATGGTGATGTATGCTTGCCATACAGTTGCAGCAAAACTGGTGCGTCGCTTTTGGAAACCCAAGCGAGCTTCCATTAACGAAGGCTCGGGATGCCGTAAGGTGTAGGGCTCAGGCAGAGGGAGGGAATCCTGCCTTTCCAGGGTATCCTCACTGCGGATGCAAGGTCTCTGTGTGATTACAGCTAATCAAATCAGCTAGAGACCTTTCTTCATGCCTGGGCTTGGCTGAGTGGCCGTCAGTGACGAGCTTGATGATGGTCTTAGCTAGTCCTAGCTTAGGTTGGGGAAGCCTTAACAGTGAATGAGGCTGGGAGATTTCTCACTGCAAGAAGAATCAGGTGAAACAAAATTAAATTTTATACTGTTGACAAGATTAAGTCCTGGTAATACTTTAATGGGTAAAACTGATAGTATTCCAGCAAATTATTTTTTAAGTTTTTCATGCTGGAAAAAATGTAAGTGAATATTGTTGGCAAATGATTATTGATCTAGACAAGCTTGCTAAACGTTTCTTGGCAGCCCTGTATTACGATTACAATTTAGTTTAGTGACAGCTTTTATAAATAACCCTAAAGCAAACTCGTGATAGAAATGGGTTATCCTTTTTCCTCTTAGATTTTGATACCGTAAAATGTATGTTTAGAAGTGGGCTCTCTGTATTTTGCTTCATCAGCAATATACGTGGTCTATAATACGAGGTCTGTTAATTCTGCAAATGTACTGTTTGGGTTTTTTTAGCTTAAAGTATTTAACTATAAACTATTGAGTGGTAGAAGACTTAGTCTGGGAAAAATGCACTGAAAGTCATTTTTGTTTACAGACAGTTACTAAGATGCTCTCGCAGTGCTTTAGAAAAGCATCTGAGTCTTGAAATAACCACGGTACAGGAAGTTTGAGGAGTCCCCTTTCCCCTGGGAGCCCCCTCGTAGCTCTCAAGAACAGAATGTGCCCCCCTGGCTCCTTGCAGGTGCCATTGTGGCCGAGAAGATAAACAAAAGTTTTGTGGTTGTTTTTAATTAATTTTCCCTTAAGAATTTAAATATTGATGAAAAGACTTTAAAAAAAAAAAAAAAAAAAAAAGTCCCCAGACAGACCACGTCACAGTATATTGAGGAATCTGTATTTTGCCCTTTTAGTGCTTGGCAATAGACTTGCAGCTTTAGGAATCTTCTTTCTGTTGGAAGCAGGATCCTTAGCGGGAGCCGGTCCTTGGAATACCGCGCGCTCGGAGCTGCTCACTGGTACTTGGTGCTTGGCTCCTGACGCTCCTTCAGGCCGCGGAGAAATTCCGATGGCGCTTTCAGTGCCACGGTGCTTGCATAAGTCAAATAGTGAAACCACAAACCATCCACAACAGCCTCCCCGTGAAGGGCTGCACCCTGCCAGCCCTCGCAAAGCCGAGACGGATTCTCAGGGAAAGGAAAGGAAAGCTTTGTATAAAATGTTGGTTTAGGCCATGCTAATGCTGTGTTTTTAGCAACTCTCTCCTTTTGTTTCCTTCCTTTGCCAATGGCTCTGTCAAAATCTCCCACTACTCCTCCCATCTTTTCTCACATAATGATAATTAATATATAAGCTTTCTGTTTTTACTTTGAATTGTTCCCTTTTATGTCAGAGCTGACCACATGTCCAGTGTTTATATTTTAGGTCATACCCTTAGATATAACACTGGAGCTCCAGAAACAGATTATGTCAGAGTTGGAAATTCTTTACAAGGTATTTGTTTTTTTCTTATTTTAATGATGCTTGTTTATAATCTTTCTGCTTATGCAGAAAAATTTAAATTGGGTTTCTGTTTTTCCTTTCTTTTTTCAGTGTGACTCATCATATATCATAGGATTTTATGGTGCTTTTTTTGTAGAAAACAGAATTTCATTGTGTACAGAGTTCATGGATGGTGAGTTGCGTATCTAGTGTGCTTTTAATTGCTGCATATGTAAATGGGAAAATCATGTCAAGATGTGCATTTCCTGTATGGAGCAGCATGCAATAATATGGCTTTGAAGTATAAAGTAAAATATTAACAGTTTTGCAAATAGTTTTCCAAAAACAGGCTAGTGTTGGGGTTGTATATATTCTCCGTGGTATGCTGTATTTTCCTGAATGTAATTTCACTTTTATTGAAAATGTAAATAGAACAGAAATAAATGCTAGCTTAATTTGTGGTTTGATATTTGAGTCTTCCGTACAATCTGTCCTCACTGACAAAACAGCTGTTCCTCACTTTTAATGTTTTGATAGTCAAAACAGATTTTCTTTTAAAGAAGTCTATTAACCCAAAGTCCTGTGTGTTTTCAGTGGAAATCGGTTCTTAATTGCAAGATAAGGAATTATTTTCCACCCCAGCTGTTTAGCTGTGCTGCACTTGGTTTTTTTTTGAGTGTTGTCGTGTTCCTGCCGGTGTGAATCTCCTGCAGACCAAGAGGGTCTCCTGCCTCGCAGTCTGATGCTGCTGCTGTTATGGAGATTTATTGGGACGTAGCTTTGAAATTTTGTGCTGTGCGGCATTCGTGGACAAAAGGCTCTTCAAACAGGAAAAGTATACTTATTAAAGCGATTTATAATCGTTGCTGCCCTCTGTGTACCAGCTCGGAGAGTGTCGCGCTGGTGACAGATGCAGTCCCCGTGTGTCTAGTGCACAAGAACATGCTGTGCAGCATTGGGCTTCAGCCTGGGCTGTCCTTAGCAAGCCATTCCCCGTTGCTCTCTTCCGAATTGCCCTACGAGGCAGCACTGCTCAACCTTTCACAAAGGTTCAGTTAAGCTGGAAGTAAAGGTGCAAGGATCTTGCGAGGAATTTCCCTTGCAGGGAAGGCGCCCTGGCAGGAAGAAGCCCTAAACCACATGTGAGCTGTTGAGAGTTGTTGAGTAGCTGCTTTTTCTACCGGGGGCGTAAATAAAACCCTTTAATTTGAGGGGACACATCTTGTTTTCCCTTGTTAAAAGTGGTCTGTTATTATTGTTGTTACTCTGTTTCTCTCTGTTCTTCCTGTCTGTGTTCCAGTGATCTTTGTACCCAGTTTCCAAGCATGAGTATTCACTTGGGTTTCCCTTATTTCCCAAGTTTGGTGAAACAGTGTTAGGTTTATTCAGGAAAAGCCTACAAGTCAAATCCTTCAGTGTTCTCATGCTGTGTGATTTCCATTTCTGTATTTTCTTCTTGCAATGCACTCAGCCTTGCAAATGTTTGTTAAGCAGTGCTCATGTGTAGTAAGAAAGCAGCTGCTCATACCGAATCATGTTCCTACTGATTCAGAGACTTTTTAAAATGATGGACATAAATGCTTGCAGTTCTGAGTTCTTGTTAGAAAAAAATGTAAGCCTTTAAGGCACACATCTCTCACGATGCTGCACGACGGTGGCGTTTACTGACCATGCAGAAATTACTTGAAATTATACTGGAGCTGACCTCTGCTCTGCCTCATGTTGTGCACTCCTTCTGGCAGAAAGCGACAGCAGTCATTTAAAGGAAGAACAAAATGCAAATAAAGGGACCTTGCCAATTTTTTTTATTTTTTTTTTTATTTTTTTTTTTTTCAGACCTTGAATTTTAATGGGCAAGGATGCAGGTGAAGTCTAAAGGAAAAAAAAAAAAAATCCTGCAGAGGAACAAGTGTTTATATTGACAGATTTTTGGCCTTTTGACTTTGTGGACCAGTTTGTAGTAGTTTCTGAATCCAGTCTTTCAGAAATACCCCCTGATTTTGTTTGTCTAGATGTGTCTTATACTAGTGAATCCTACTGATGACACTTTAAAATCCAGGTATTTCCTTTATAAAATACCTAGGCACAGACAGGTATCTGTGGCTTAAACTGGCTGTTTTCAGTCTGCCTCTGTGGAGGTGCTGTGACTGAGGGGTGTGCAGAGGGAACACGTGCACGTGCACTACCATGGAGGGGAAAAGCCAAATAACTCCAGGTTTGCAAATACCAAAGCACGGAGGTGGCCCTTCTACCTGCCTGTTGATCTTAAAGATCAATAGAGATGTGAAGTGAAGATTACTAATCTTTGCCCTTTTATTATCTATAAATGGCAATATATAATAAAGACATGGTTCTTGTAAATAAAGATGGCCAAATGCACCTTTTCCTTGTGCTGTTGCCTTTTTTCCTTGGAAGTGGTGAGCACCTGCCAAATTCTCATTAAAAGTAGTGAGAGGTGCCCCAACTACCTTTTGTAGTTGGGTTTGGAGACTGTCCACAACATTTAACCACTAAATCTTTCTTTTCCTCATAAAAATGTCAGGTCATCTCCCAGCTTTTTTTTTTTTTAAACACTGAATTGAATTTTGTATCTCCTCTGTGAAAGAGATGGGCAAAGGTGTTTCCCGCTCCTTCGGGGGTGTCCGTAAGACCATCGCCTGCTCTGTGGTTGTGTGATGCTGGCCAGACTGGAGCTTGCTGACAAAAACTGCCCTCCTGCCCAAGAGCAACTGCTCCTCCTTCATTGCCAGAGCTCAGCCATCTCCCCGTGGTCTGAGCCACAGGAAGAAAGCTGACCTCAGGCATGTATGTTCATCGTGCAATGCTAGGACAAGGCTTTGGGACAGGATTCGGATGCTTCCGACTTCGAAATCCACTGTCATTTTTCGGATGACTTTGGATTCTGAGTTCTCCAGTTTCAGTGTTTCATCCTGTGACTGGGGCATTTGCTAAAATGAATCTTGGTATTAATGCAGCAAACAAAACTAATGTGGGTGGAAGGAGAGCCGAGAGCTGCTTTGTGTATTTGTTGAGAGGTTGGTAGATTTTTTAAGGACAGTTATTTCTGACACAGTTATTGCTCTATCACTGATGGTGTTTTTATTAATAACCAAGGCCTAGAAAACCCTTGTGACTTCAAATCTAGGGCAGTATTTCATTTTGTGTTACCTAAGCACGTTTTGTTTGTCCCTGCAGGGGGTTCTTTGGATGTTTATAGAAAAATTCCAGAACATGTCCTGGGGAGAATAGCAGTAGCTGTAAGTACTTCTTTGTTTTTGTCTTTCAGTTTGATTGTGCATTTAACACATCTCTGATTTAAGTGCTCAGGTGCCCATTTGGGACACTGAGTCATTGCCAGAGTCCTTGTCTCCTTGTCTGTGTACAAGGAAGGGTCCTTCCTGTCTAACACTCTCCCAAATACCTTGTGCTTACATGGGGACACTGGTTTGGGAAAGCTTGGGGTCTGCCCGCGCCGGCCTTCGGGGGTCTCAGTTGGCTTCATAATCAGTGCCTGCTCTACCTGTGCCTTTGTACCTGTTGCAAAGGTATCCAAATGGGAATTTAAGGAATTCAACCATTTACGTGCTCAACAGGTCAGTTGCCAGAGGCTTGAGAATTATAAAAGGACACGATTAATTTATTGGGATAAGCAAAAGACGTGAATTTGCTGGAGTACTAGGTGGCTGTGTTTCCTCATAGTAACCCTTCTAGGATGGAGTAGTTGTCTTAGTGTCTCTCATGTACCCCTTAAGTCCTTCTGTGCTGTCTGGTGTCTGAAGAGCAGTTCGGAAGCCCTGTCCTAGCCCTTACAGTGCTGATCCTTCTGCGCTGCTCCTCCCATAATATTTCCAGTCTAACTGACCTCATTCTGCACAAAACAAGTAGCTCAATTAGCTCTGCTTCAAGTTGAAAAATGCATTCAGTCGTTGTTATGAAAACGCAAGGGTAGAGTACGCATTCTGACTTACCCTGCAATAGATAAACATCTTAGGGCAAATTAACAGAAAGCTGAAGTTTTCACATTGGCTGACGAAGCTGGCCTGGGTCCCAACCACTTTCTTACCCCACTCCCCAACCCCTTTGTGCATGACCAGGCCTGGCTGGAAACCCGAGCAGGTACTTCAGGGATGGGCAGCGCATTAGTCTATGGTCCTGGGAGAACCATCAGTGCCAAATGTCTATTTGGTTTGGTAGCAAAGTGTTGACTGTGGGCTCCTTCAAGCACGTGATAATCCATGGTCGTGTCTCAGCAGCCTTCAATGACTTTGTGTTGCTAGAAATTCACTAGCCAGGATTGAAAACTGAGATTGGGGAACAGAAAGAGAGAAAAATTTATGCAGCCAGTGCCACGGCTCAACACAGGGTGATTGACCAACATCTTAATAGATCTCACTGGGGAGAGGCTGCTAAACAATTGCTAAATATAAGGAATACTTTGATAACTTAAGCAGTTTAAAGCATAACAAAGTTATTCTATCATGTGCCATTTAATTAAGTGCTGGGTTTTCACATTCATTATACATCAAGCTGACAATTTAAATCCTTTAATCCAACATAGGCAGCTATTTAGTCTCTGTTCATTGTAATTCACAGCTCTACTTTCTCTTAATTTGTGTGGCCTGCCCAGGGTGATGAACATCCTTCTCTGATGCTGTTTCCTCTAAGTAGCTTCAAATCTGCTCATTATATAGCCTAGCAGTTTCTTATGGAATTTGAATGCTTTTCACCTCTAGTTCAGGGTAAAAACGTTTCATCTCTTCTTCCCTATGGAGTAATGAATTTTAAGTCACTTATCATGTCCTCACATTCCTGACGTTAAATAGTATGCTTATGGTGTAATACAGCAATGGCCTGCAAGCGTTTATATAGATGTTCCTCCCCTTTCCTATTCCTCATCTCACTTCCTTTTGTGTATTTACTACATCTGCCTTAACCTCCTCTTATCTCTGTAGGATTGTCCACCTGCCTTTGTGTCGCCTCTTCCCGTGCTCCCTAGGCTGCCTGTCTTGGACTGGTGCAGATGTCCTCCTCCATTTCTCACTTATCCCTAACTGTGGTGCTTCAGCCCCATCTTTTATGTCTTGATATTTTTTTTAGCTCACCTACTGCCTGACCTCTTCACAAATCTGTTAGTTAGTGAACATGACTCCCTGACATGGACGGTGAGCTGATACTTAGATTTTTTTTGTCGTTACAATATTTGCTTCTTTAGCGAGCTGTGCCATGCCCAGTGCAGTGAAGGGGGTCAGGAGAGAGGTGAAGGAAGGAGCAGGAGCCCTTGGAGGAGGAGTTCACCCCTTTGCCTTGTTTCCTCCTCGCAGAAGGTGCGTGCGGCGGCTCAGCCAGCACCGGCAGGTTCCTGTGCTCATTTTTTGCTCAACCAGCCTAGCGACCCCGTTGGAAGGAGGCAAGGAAAGCCTTTGTTTTCCTTTATATTTTAACATCAGTGGCGGCTCCTTTAAGTTTCCCCAAATGTCTGCCCTTCATCCTGGTGGCTGCCTTTTCGGTAGAGCCCAGGAGCACATTCCGTGGTCAGGACACCTTTCTGCCAAGCACTGCACCTGGACACCACCATCCCAGCCCTGAACAGCTTGTACCTAGAGCTTGAAGGGTTTTTGTTCATATATTAACCAGAAGGAGAATGTGAAACAAAAGCTAGAATTTGCCTGGAATCTGTTGGCAGAAGCTGGGGCTTTGGTAGTCTGGAAGAAGCATTAGTTTTTTTTATCTGTGTATTTTCTTTCTACCTTCCTTGCTCCACATACACAGAGTCATTTGTCTTTTATTCTCCTGAGACCCGTACAATGCATTAGTCTATTGAAGCTGCTTAGCTTCAATGTGTGACCTGCACATCTGTTAATTAGAAGCCTGTTTTGTTATACTTGTAGAAGTTTTAAGGTGAAACCATTTCCAGAGGAAAACAATGCAGGCATATTTAGACATTTAGCGAGTTCAAGCATTTCCTCTCTCTGATTTGATGATTTTCTTAAATTCGTACAACAAGAAACAAAGTAAGTCCATAAAAGCACCGGGCTGCCAGCCTTTAAAAGCTCTTGTGTGCTCATAGAAGCCAAAGTTGGGAAATTCCAGCTGGTCTAGAACAAGATGTGTGTCTGCTCTGCAGCACAAAGACAAGGCAGCACGTTCCCCCTGTGCTCCGCTCACTCCCTTAAACCCTAAATTACATTTAAGGTCATTTTTTTGCCCACTTTGATCTTCACAGAACTACCTGGGCCTGAACTACCTGAGACGTCTTCCTCGGCAACCCCCTAGCCAAGAGAACAGGGCCCTGTGGCTGCTCCCACTCACTTGCTGCCTTGCCAGGCTGCCATAAATACTGATAAATATAAATACACCTGCAGCACGCTGCTTAACGGGTATAAACTGCACTCCTTTGTTCTACAGTCACTTTCAGAGTGACTTTCTCATGACTTTGTAGGGACCAGGAGTGGTTTGTGCACTCAGTCAATCAAACGTTATCAGACAGTAGCAAATACAACTATTTCTCTCGCGTGAATCCGAATAGGAGGTTCTGGCTTACGTACTCTGGGGCCGCAAAACAGAGCGCTGGGAACAGCGAGGCAGCGACAGGGAATGAGGGAGGAGAAGCTCTGGTTCTTGAGCAGTGAGGGACACATCTGGAACCACTACAGAGATCTCTGACTTTAGCACAAAATTTACAAAATGATATCAACAAGAAGGGGAAATCTTTTTGTTGTGATTTCTATGTACGTGAAGGGCTACTGCTTTTTTTTCTTTTTTTTTTTTTTTTCCCCCTCAAAGGAAAAGTATATCTTGAGAACCCCAAAGTGATGTTGTACTTGCTCCTGTTTTCATACTACCATGTATTTGTTTGGTTCTGTCAATATAAAATCTATTCTACCTTTGCTTGCCACTTCACACATTTATTTTCACTTCAATTTCTGAAGCAGTGACATTGTGCACTGTATTTTGAGTGCTAATGTTGATTGAAGTTCTCCCTGAAAGGATGTGCACTTGAACTGTCAAGACAGTGAGTGATTGACAACAGGTAGAAGTACTTTTTGTGTCAAGGCTTTGTCAAGTCATTGTTGTAAAACCTACTTTACTGAATACCAATAATTCCTGCTAGATGTTCAATCAAAAGATACCCTGTTCCTGCACCATTCTAGAATAACGGTTAATCCTTAGTGTCCTTCCCTAATAGGCAAATTTGAGGCAGGTCATTTACAGCACTTTGCATCAGGTCAGGCTGTTTGGGGCACTTGTGGGTGCATATTTTCAATTTGGTAGTCCAGCTTAAGGGGAGAAACTCCGTGTATACTGTTGCTGAGAGGTTCTGAACATGAGAGTGTGTTTAACACTGTGTCTTTTATAACTGCTTGTTCAGCACATGCACCATGGTCAAGATGTTTAATAACTCATGTCTGTTATTTTTTTCCCCTAACAAAAGTTTGCTTTATTTCTCTGCATAACTGTTTTTAAAGTAAATTAATTTTACAATGTTTCTGAAGATCAGTTTTTCATTATTATGTTTAATAATGAAAGAAATTTACTGCACCAAAAATCACTTTTATTGTTGGAAGGAAACTCGAAATGTTGCTTGCCCTTTATTTATTTTCACATTAATATATATTTTTTTCTTCTTATGTCGAGATGCTGTGTGAGTAGAATTCCCCTGTTTTGCTTTTTGAAACACGAAGGTGGACGCAGCCACACCACAGGGCACATAATTTGACTAAGGCCTTTTGTTACAAGTAATTACCATCTGAGGCTGTGGGATGGTTGGGCAGTGAATGTGAGTTTAACTCTGAGGAATTGCCAACTAGAGCAATTTAGTGGAGATCTAGAATCATTATTTGGTACACAAAAGAAATTCAGATTCTGCTTACGTTGTTCTTGGTTACAGAATAAATTTTAAGATGAATTCCTAACCCAATAGGAAGGCTGAAAATTACCGTGCTCTCTGTTCTCATGCTGTATAATATTTTTAGCACTTCTACTTGATCACTGTAGCAGAAGTAGTTTCATTTCAGGCTACTCATACAATGAAAAGAATGTAATTGTAGTAATTGTAATGTCTGAAAAACTCTCGACTTTACAAATGTTTGGAAATGCTTTGTTGTTCTGGAGATGCACAGAGAGAACTGTCTTAGGAAAATGAATGAAACGTCGTGTCTTAGATGGAAACTTGGCGAAAAGATGTGCTCTGTTAGAGAAGGCTGGCTGAGGCAGCAGAGATGGTTTGGGTAAAAAATATGCAGAAAGACAAATATGCTTATCGAATCTTGTTAGTTCTTTGGGGCTTCTAGAAAAAAAGTAAATCTAGGGGGAAAAAGAATGTTAAATGCAAAAAATGTTGGGGTTTAATTACTTTATAGAAACAAAACCTACAGAGATGATAACTTTTAATACCCAACTGCTGCGTTAGGCAGTTGATTTAGAGATGCTGACTGAGAGAAGTATTCCGTGTGAGGAAGTAGTGTGAGATTTTGATTTGAGAGATATTTCTGAGTCCATAAGCAAGGTCCTACAAACTTTGATTAAAATGCATCTCATACATAAGGTGTGCTAATGTAATTATGAAATAAGTTTTTTGTTTGATTTTTTTTTTCACTTGGGTTTTAACAGTTTAGCTAACAGAAGGAGCAAATTCTGTAATAACATGCAAAAGTCTGCCCTGATTCTTACCTGTTGTGGGCCTAATTGTAGTTTCTGAGGCTATAGGATTCAGTAAGGCTAGAATTTGTTTCAAGATAAGTAATATGAATAGAGTTCAAGAAGAAGAGATGTTCAGAAGTTCCATTCCATAAGTAAAAATCATGGCAAGTTAATGAGGGGAAAAGTACAGGTGCACCACACGAAAAGAGAGAGAAAGGGAAGACGAGGTGGAGATAAATTTTTGCAGAGATTTTTAACTTTTGTTTTGTTTACTAACTTTACATTTCACTGGGTTGCTTTTGCAAGAAGACAAATCATTATGCACTTGGTCTTCTATGATCTTTAGCACCTCAGCAAAACCAGGTGAATTAAAAATACATTGAAAGGATTCAATATAAGCTGAACTGACTTCCAGCTGATAGAGCCTAGGAAGAAGTGTTGGCATATGTTCCTAAAGAACCTACTATCATATAAGCCACAGGCAGCAAGTTTACATCTGTGGCCCATAATTTTGGTGTGTGTTTGTGTGTGTGTGTTTTCTGTTTGTTGTTTTTCGTAAATATAACATGACTCTTAATATAGCATCATTTTACCAGTTTTGCTCTTTTTTAAATAGCTTTTATTTCTGCAGTCTCACTGGTTGTGGTTTAACCCAGAGTTGGGGTGTGTCCCATTGGAGCGAGCGCCGTACCGAGTGCTCTGCAGAAATGTACTCTCTGGCCACGTTGGTCAGTGATGGTTTTGGCTTGCTGAGCTCTAGAAGGAAGTGGAAGGGAAGATGATCTTAAAGAAAATAACCTGTTAGTTAAGAAGGCGCATGAGACATCCAAAGGGGGACCTTCCTCACCCAAGGCTGGCGTCTTTCGTCACTGTGTGGCTAAGCTCTACATCCCAGGACAGACATTTCTGTCTCCTCTTTTCTTGATGCTGGAACCTTTAACCTGCATTGTTCTTTCTTCTTGAATTCAGGTTGTGAAAGGCCTTACATACTTATGGAGCTTGAAGATTTTACACAGAGGTGAGTAACAGCTGTTTCCTGTTTTCCAGCAAATTACTGTGTTATTTTATTTTAACAGCACTTTTTACAAGGGCAGAGACCATACTAAGACCTGGTTTGATTCCAGTGGAGCTATCCAGAGTGAGCCTCGCTTATTAACCTCAGAGCAGATTATCTGATAAAATATTTTACTACTCTTTATTACCCCTTTCTCCTCCCCTACAGGCAGAACAGTAAAGTGACAGAGATTAATTTTACAGACACTTAGACACTTAGGGTTGCAAAGAGATGCCTGGTAGAACTTTCAAAATCTATAAGGCAAATCAGATGCTCGACTGCTGTCAAAAATTGAAGGTAAGGTGAAATTGCTAATGTATTTCAGAAATCTCCCGTGACAGCCACAAGCACTGCTAGAGGTTTCATCTCTAAAACTGTGGATCATGTCTTGTGAAATGGCAATGTATAATTAAGAAATACAGTTTTAAGTCTACTTGAACATACCAAGGCAGTTGTTCATCAAACTTTTTTTTGATGTTTAGTCTCCTTCCTGAAATTAATTTGTATTTTTAAAGATCTTTTTATTTTTTAGAGCAGTTAGATTTTTAAGAATCCATCTATCATGCTAAGTTGTTTGGTATGTGCTAGAACTTTCAAAAAAGCATTGGTTCAGAAAATAGGGGAAAATTTTGCTTAAAGAGCAAGAGGACCCCCCCCACACCAAAAAAAAAAAAAAAAAGAAAGAAAACGGAAAAAGGGAACTCATTACATTTATAATGTTTCTAAAGTGTGTGAAAGTAACAGCTCTGGTTCCTAATGTTGCTAACTATCCTGTTTAATTTAACCCATCTGCTCACTCAGTCCGTGCACGCAGTTGGAGAGTGCAGTAACCGACATCATTTGGGATTGAAAGAGAAGTGTGAAGTAGAGAGACGAAGAGACAATTGGACATGGTAAAACTGTGCGTGTTAAGCCAGAGCTTATTTCCTGTGGCCTGCCTGCTTTTGGAGTGTCTGAAGTAGGAGCTAGGTGCTGGAAGGAGGTCAGAGCTGCACAGCTTAGGCGGCCACTGTCCTTGTTGGACACCTCTGCAGAGGGATCCAGGAATCTATGTGCTGAGGGGGAAGAACAAGTTAATAGGAAACACCAATTACCAGGATGTGCCCGAGGCCCTGCCCCTGCTCGGAGTTTAGCCTCCGGCTCGGGCTGTGCGTAGCTGCCTCTGCGCATTTCGTGGGGCCTTCATGGAGCAGAAGGTCCTCGCTGTGCTCTGTGCAGCGGCCCAAGCAGGAGCTGTCGCGTTGGGTTCCCGCTCGGCTGAGGGAGCCCATCGCACAGCGTGTCCTCCCTGGGAGAGCCCTCGGACCTGGGAACGGTCTAGCCTGGGTGGGAGGGAGAGGGCCGTGGCCAGGGAAGGAACGGGGGTCAAGAAGGAACCTGCCTTTGATGCCACTGATGAGAGGGTGAGTGAAATGCTAAGGCTGTTCATGTGTCTGACCTAAGGCTGTCACTGTATTAAAAGAACAGAGAGATCCAGGCCAAATCGGTGCTGGCCCAGGTTACCAGAGAGGCCTCATTCCTGATGATAGTTTAAACATTTTTCCTGTTAGCTTGCCTGTTCTCAGATGCAAATATTTATCAGCTCATCTAATCTCTGTAAAATGATAAAAATCTAGGTGCTTGAGCTGCCTCAGCAATTGCCAGAATAAATATTTATAAAAAGAAAAGATGGGTGGGACATCCCTGGCTGGGTATTTCTATGAATAAACTGCACAGTCCTTGCCAAGCTTCTGTGGCATCGGAAAGGAGCAGCAGATTTGAATTTCCTTTTGTTCTGAATCTTTTCTTTATTTAAAGATTGTGACCACCTCCTCAGTGTGATTTGAGGAGAGTTGAGCTGCCTCGTGGTGCAGCCTAAACGCTGTTAGTGTAGCGCTGCGTTGCTCTTCTGCTGTGAGCTTAGAACCTGGGGCTGATCTCTGCTTTTGCAGTAAAATGGAGACGGCCCCTTCTGTGTGGCCGCCTTTGCCTGGACTGCAGAGTGGATGTCAGTTTTTGATGAACTATGTGTGCCCCTTGCTATTGTCTAAAGAAGAACGGAGAAACTTCTTTTTGATTTAGATTTTTCTCTCCTTGACGTCTGTTGTTGACTTGGCCACACTGAGAACTGTGCTGCGAATGACACATCGGGGAGAATTCTGGTTCCAGGGGCCAGCTGTTTTTCTCCAAGAGCTGTTTTTTTCAGAAAGCACTACTGACCTGCTTTTATATCTTAGAGATAGGTGCAGAGTAATGCAATGTGAGGGAGGTGGCTGTCAGAATCCAGTCATCTCCTTTGACTGTCTGCTGGTTTCAGTGCATCAGGAGGCAAAGGAAAAAGAAATAACCCTGACTTCCTTGCTCTCACATGTAAACCAGGCCAGGTAGGAGGCTCTTACAGGCTAAGAAGTCAAGAATTTCCTTAGTAGTGATAGCAATCATCATGAAGAAGCTGTGTAATACAGTGCAGCAAACCGCAGTTTCTGACTAGATCATGGATTAAAGCAAAGGAAACAAACAATGAACGAGTCTTTTATTCCAGATCAGACATTTCAGCAAATATTACAGCTTAACTTCAAAACATACCTTGCAACTAATGAGGTGATAGCCGTGCATATTAATAAACGCAACTCTGTAGTCGTAGTCATCACACCCACATCAAACATAAACAAAAGATTAACACCTACACCACTTCTTTGGAAGATGTGAGAATGTCCCAATGATAAGTGTGCTCTCTTCCCCAGAGGATAAGGGGTAGAAATGGAAGGGTAATGAGAAATTAACTTAGATTTAAAACGGAATTAGCAATTAAACAACTCTAATCATGTACAAAGTCAAAGTTTGTATAAAGACAAACTAAAATCTGCTAAGTTCAAGAATAAGTATAGACCATCTACATTTTCTCTGGTACATTTATTTTCTCTGTTCACACCTCCTTATTAAAGGAAATATATGAAATAAATGTTACGCGCTTGTCTTTAACTGCGCTGATCTGTATTGGTAGGCATGAGTTTATATAAACGTGTCCTCGGTGTGTGTCCAACTGCTCTGGGCGCCGCGGTGTGGAACGAGGTTTGAAGCTGTTCACAGGGCCGGTGTCCTGGCCCTGCTGCGTGCGGCCGGGCGGAGCGGGGGATCCCTGCAATGCAGGGGAGCCTTGGGCATCATTCGGAGGGGCTCTCCCAATGGATGCTCCAGCAGGAGCTCATCTGGCTCCTCCTTGGTCTGGCTACAAGCAGGGAAATGCAGGTTGGTAGGGCCACGCACTGATGCAAATAGGGATGATGAATGTCCCTGTCCTTCCAGCGGGAGCTGTAGTTTGCTGTGGATTTCACCAAAGATGTCTGGAGCAACCTACTTGAATTCTTTTCTTTTCTAACATTGTAATAAAAAATCAGTCTGAGTGCCACCTACAGCAAGACACAAACAGAATTGCTAAGGGGTGTGTGTGTGAGGGTGTTATGTATTTATGAAAATGTATGTGTACACATTCATGGGCCACTTAAGCTTTTAAACAAAACATCATGGCTCTGCAAAAAACATGCTGATGAGGTCATTATGGCAAGAAAATATTTTCATTCTTCCAACTGCTTCGCTGTTGTTAACAGTAATGTTCCATGCACTGTCCCCGGCTAAAACTGTGCTTTTATGTCTCTTGTCTTCCTTGAACTTGGTGCATTGCATTTATATATTTTTAAAAGACAGAAGAAGTCAAGAGACACCTTTTATAAATCTTTTTTGTTCACAATCATTAATCTGTTCGCTTTTCAATAAAACAAGATGACTGAAATGTTTGGCGTTCAAAAAGCCGACCCTCTCACAGTTCTGTTTACTGGTAAGTAAGAGCTTGGAGGTCCCATTTATCTGCAGAGAGGTGAAATGACTTGGACAGATATATCATAGAGAGAACTTGTTCATCCTCTATAATGATGCTTCATACAAATCATTTGTATTAAGCAAGCACGGGTAATGGGAGCATAATGACCCCTTTTGGCTCTTGTTTAAATTCTTTCACTTCTAAACAGTAATATTAATCACAAGCAGATGGTGCAGAACATTATTTATGCACATTTGTTTTCCAAAAACAAAAAAATGTTTAACCCATTAACTGAAGTGCTTTGCAAAACAAAAAGGCTAATTTACTGATTGGGTGATTTTTTTCCCCATTTATCAGTTTGAGAAGGTTTTTGAAGTGGCATTTTTGTCTAGGATTGTCACTTCCTTGTTCCTTGAGGAAGCCAATGTGTAACCTCTGGGGTGCATGGCCTCCCCTTATGATGCTATTTAAATGAGTGCTGCAAGGACAAGTAAATGTTTGTAGCGGGCAGGAAAAGGAAAATCTGGCCATGTGCATTAGCAAAAACTGATGGTCTTGATCCAGTTCTACCAGTTCTGGCCTTGGTGTACCAAAATGCTTACCATGTTTGGTTGGCTATTAGTGACTGTGTCTTCTACAGCTAGAAGCAAGGACTGTCATATTGCAATTTGCCTTTAAAAGTGCTAGTACCACAAACAACTGGATTTGTAGAGCAAGACAACAGTATTTTCTGCATAGGTAGCGGTGCCTGCTGTGCCGCTCAGTAGAATTCCATGCAAACAGAGTACCTGGGTAGATCTCTTGGCTGCCATATTTTTAGAAAGGCCCTTAAACAGGATTACTGTGCAACGCTCAGCGCTCAGGCTGGAGCCTGCTGGGCCTCAGGGCAGCTGGTGAAACCTAAGGAGGTCACTGGACACCAGGGAGAGGGAAGGGGCCGCATCCAGGGCTGCCAGGAGCAGATATTTGAGTCTTCCCCAACTTTTACGTAGAAGGGATTTTGTATTTGCGTGGATTGCCCTGTAGCAAGATTTTTCCTTCACCTGAGGAGGGTATGAGTTTAAAAGAGAAAAAAAAGAAACCGAAGTGCTGCATTCAGATGGAATTCCTAAAATTGAAATTCAGATCACAATACCCAAACTTAGTTTACTGATGTTGTGAGTTGATGAAGATCCTTGTGAAAGATTTTTCTTTTGGCTTTAGGGAGAAATTGCAGAATACCTTAGTAGTATTAATACTGAGCTTAAAATTAACAAACCACCTAAGTTATATAAAACAGTACTGAGTGCTTCCCCTTTTTTAAACTGGATTTTTTACCTCTGTTATAGGAAAGCATTTAATCAGTTTGTTAATTGAAGTTATCCATTTTTACATTACAGAGACAAATTAAGCAAGCTACTGTGGTACCAGAAACATCTGCTAAACAAAGGCAAACTTAATGATAAGCAAAATTAGGTTCTTTCCTAGTTGCCTTTCATCCATCTGCGCCCAACTAGTGTTCACTTTTAAAGAAGGCAGAGATACAAGCTATTGCTTTTAATCCGGAATGACAGAAGAAAGCAGTGATTAGGCAAAGCCACTACGCTCTAATCTTCCCAGGTCTAATCCAGGCCGCATCTCCCACATCCTGCCTTGCAGCTGGCGTCCCTGGAAGGGAAAGATGCTCTATGGTTCTTCCTCTAAACTTAGGCTAAACATTAGGAGTTTATTCACGTGTGAATTTTGCAGTACATATTGCATTTATTTCTTAAATTATGAAAACCTTAAAAAAAAAACTTTTCTTTCTTCCTGTTATCTTTTGGCTCCTTAGTTTTGGCTGATTTATTACCTTCAACACAGGTTGTTTCCTGCAACAGATTTTTCTGTATTTGAAAACTTCTAGCATCTCTCCTCTGTCTCCTCCACTTCATACCATAATCTGTCTAGGCAGCTGTTGTATCCTGTATTTATGCAGTTGATTAATCTCTGCCTAAATGTGGTCCTTTCGTTTTGTCCCTATTGAATTTCCTCGTATTTTTTCATTTTGATTTGCCAGTTTGTCGAAACCGTTCTGACTTCCAAGCCCCATCCTTCAGCGCGCTGTCTGTCCGTCGCAGATTGGTGTCATCTACAAATTTAATAACATAGTTTATTGGTATTTGAGAGGTACAGATACTATGTTGTCTGTGCTAATGGCTGTGATAAACCAGAGGCTGTATTTGAAGTATCTCTGAAGTATTTCCCATTCCAGCGTATCGTGGCAATATTCATGAATATCTCTGTATGCAAGATGCACATAGAGGGTAACACGGATTAAGTCCCGGTTTGGTGTCTCAACAGACGTGAAGCCATCCAACATGCTGGTGAACACGCGAGGACAGGTGAAGCTGTGCGACTTCGGGGTCAGCACGCAGGTAATTCCCAGTGCCAGGGCACCCGGCACGCTCCCCACTCCTCGGAGAGCGCTGCTCATTTTTAATCTCCGGGTGACTTTTTTTTCGTCTGAATATGATTGTTCATTGTTTAATGACAGTAAAAACTGCTGATATTGTAATTACTACTTACGAATAGCAAACTTCATTGATATGCAGCTTTGATATGAAAGCGTTTTGGCCAGACAAAAGGGAGGGCAGAACGAGAGATGTGTCTGGGGAGCCCAACTGGCCCACAATAAAAATTAATATTGGGAGCAACAATAGTGGTGGGCTTTTACAATGTGCAGCACAAATTTTAATTAATTTCCATTTTGGGCCTCCCTGGAGAACTTCTCTGATAGTGACCCGTGAGCTTGCTGTGATGTTGATTTGAATTTCAGCACCTTTCCTCTCAGCCAAACACGAGGACCAAAGAGAAGGTCAGCCTTGTATTATAACTTGTCAGAGTCTGTTGTCCCTCCAGCGTATTTAGTGCCCGTTGCATTCGCCTAATGAGTGCGGCTTTATTCACATCTTGAGCCAGCTGATTGAAAAATGAGTGCGCTCAATCCTACTTCAAATTGACTTTTTATATCAGACTAGTTTGGGGTACTAAAGCGATAAGCATCCTGTTTAACAGAATTGTTTAAGGTTATCTGCCATAAACTGTAATGCAGTGCTTGTGTAAATTGGAACTCTCATTCAAAACAAAAGAGAGATTTAATCATTTTTAATGCCTTTGTAGATAAATTTGTTCCCTTTTACATAATTTTTAGTTGATTTATAGGAATGATGATTGTAGGTTAAATGAGGAATAATTGCCCATTTTATTTCCACATTATCTTTATATTGTTCTAACAGACTGTTTTGTCTGATAGCTGGTGAATTCTATAGCCAAGACGTATGTCGGAACAAATGCTTATATGGCGGTAAGTGAATTTATGCAGGAATACATTTAAGCAGAAGTATTTGTTTGCAGTCTCGTTCTGTGCAACGTAGGATCTATTCTAAATCAATTCTCACCCTTCCTCGTTGCCTCCCGCTCGTTGAGGAAGCTGTGCCTTAATTGTGTCCCCCACGGTCCCCCTCTCAGACCCACTCCCTTCCTATCTGCCATCACATAACAGCGCGGCGACGACTCCACTGATCGCTGATACGGAAGGGTAATATTGGGAAAAGTGCTTCTTTAATGTATTTGTAGTTGTCTTTAATGCATCGTAACAACTGGGAACAAAGAGAAGAACCAGTTCAACATAAAAAGGCAGCTTTCCGCTGATAACCTGCAGCCGCTCGTGGTCCGTTGCTGCCGCGGTTCCGGAGCCGCTGCTCCGAGCCTGCAGGTTAGCAAAGCAGCTGGGTGGCTGCCCAGGTCTCACGGGCTTCCTTGGTGCTGAAGCACATCCCGGGTGCTTCCCATGGGAATGTGCCCTGTCAGTTTGAAGTCAACGTATCTGGACTCATTAAATTAAGCCATCAATTGCTTGTTGTGTATTTTTCATACCAAGTCATTGGTATTCACCAAGTCATCAGTGCTTTTCATTTTTTCTGAAAAAAAATCATAAATTTTAGCCAGCACTGAGTACCTTTGTGCTTTATCTGTTTATTAACAATGTAAGTTTCCATCGTTTTTGGATGAAAGTAACATGTTTCCAAAGCTGGGGGAAAATTGCTGATAGCTAGGGTGAGAGACTTGGTTTTAGTAATTTTTGCTGACCTGGCAAGTGGTGAGCAGTGCCCATGTGTCTTTTTTTGGTCCTTAAAATGTTTTTAGTAAACTGCTTATGTAGTAAAATTGAAGCAAAAATAAGTGTTCAGCTTGTTATAAAGCAAATTGCAAACAGCAGTGCAAAATGGCTGATCCTTGTATTTTCAAAACTTAGAAAAGGGGTGAGAAAAATCTGTGACCTTTAATTGCTTTTATTTATTTATTTTCCTACTTTATATCAGATCAGGATGTCCGTAGGTATTTTTCTAGTCAAGGTGTGCACCTGTTACGCCTTCTGAAACAATCCTGTCAAGATTTTAGAAAGATATGAACTGTCCAAAACCTCCAAAAAGTAGAGATTTGTTGTTAAAATACACAAACAAAAGCTTTTTTCTCTTTTGAGAAATAAAAATTTTCAACAAAAAAAATTTTGTAAAATTTTATCACCTACTTTT
>VZSV01000075.1:465384-480121 GCA_013398735.1 Nothocercus julius | reverse complement strand
ATGAAAAAAGGGCAACCAGTGTTAGAAATTCTTAAGATAAAAGAATTTCAGCCTTAAGATTTCAGCCTTTGTATCCTTAGCATCATCTGGATGTTGCGTACTTTATTTTATATACGTCTGACTTTTATTTGCATCTTCTTTCTGTACTTTTGAAAGAGGAATTCATCTGTCTAGATATTTTTGTTCACATCTGCTGCTGATTTCCTTGTCACTTTGTTTTCTGCGAGTAGGTAATTTCTAAATCTAAGCTACTGTTTGGAAGCTGAGTTGTTAGAGCAGAGCATTAAGCAACTTGGCGTTGCTCAGCTGAGTTACGCGTGTGATGTGGCCGCTCAGTAAGGGCCGGGTCTCACCTGCCCTGGGCAGCTCTGCGGTTGCTCCCACATCCCCACAGGTCCAGGAAGAAAACCCGCGGGGCCGGGACGCCGCTGGTGTCTTGGGATGTTAGCGAGGGAGCCCTGCCTGTCCGCTCGTGCTTCCATATCTGCATCTGTACAAGGGTCTTTGGCTGTCTAAGGAAATTCTTTAAAATTCTATCTCCATGCATTGCTCTTGCAAACACCTCTAAGATGTGCCTGCACGTGCTGTCTGTATTACAAAGGCTTGCCTTGATGAACTTATTATTTTTTTTCTTTTTTTGCTAGCTGTTCAACACATCGTGAGTGAGGCTCAGGCAAAAAGATTTTGCTTTTCTTCAATTCTATCTTTTTTTTTTGTTGTTGTTATTTTTTTTTATTTATGGCAGTTCTGGAAGGCTATCCTTAAAGATAACGTGGGCAGTGCTGTCTTTTCGTTATTCTTTTTACTTAACATTCACGCTGCGATAAAAGCTCTTGACCTGGGATTAGCAGTGCAGAGTAAACATCCAAAAACACATTGGACTGGCACTAATTTGGGAGTTTGTTTTCTAAAAAGGTCTCTGGATTATTAAAGACTAAAAATACAGCCAGTGCTTCATAGGTGATTGGGCTAGACAGGTGCATTAACAGCACAGTAGGGAGAGAAGTCTCAGGGAGCCTTTTATTGTTACATTTCATGCTGTACTTGACCTTGGAAATGCTTAAATTGTAGCTTTCAAGTAAAAACTAGCTGTTATATTTTACAGCTCTATTTCATGAGGCATTAAACTTGCTATTAATAGTTTTGAGTGAAGTCCTTTTTTTATAGGTCAAAAATGAAATTAATATATATATAAAATAAAATTGCTGGGCATGTGACCTCACCGGGGTTTTTGGTCTCAGTGACTTTGTTAAACCCTAGTTACTGCCCAAGCCCTTGATTCGACGTTAGGAGGCTGCTTTCCTTGTGTGCCTTGCTGCTGTGTCTCTACCACTGATGGCCTCTCACAACTTGACCTTGGGCTTCGCTGCGCATGTGCAAATCACCAGCTTTCTTGTTGAATAAAACAGCCCAAACACAAATGCCAAGGCCATCACTGCAAGATGCATAGCAATGCATGACCACAAGACTGAGCATAGCTGAGCCCTTTGCTCTTGCAGAACTGAGGGGGAAAAAAAGAAAAACAAGCAGTAGGACTTGTTCAAGCAGTGTTGTTGCTGTCTGTGGGATTAGCTGGTGAGCTAATTTAAGGTTCTTTGCATTTTCGCAGTTGATTTATTTGCCCCGGGCTAGCTTTTGTGGGAGAAGTATTCATGTTTGTTTGCTAGGCTCAAGAAGATGGGTTTTTTTTTCTGTCTCTCTGCAGCCTGAACGGATTTCGGGAGAGCAGTATGGAATTCACTCTGACGTCTGGAGTTTAGGGATTTCCTTCATGGAGGTATGTACAGTCATATCATTTTCCCATGCATAGTGAAAAAATCAAATGAAACCTAACCTCAAAATATTTTAATTTAGTCTTTTCTATACTCTTTTATAAATACGTGCTTTAACTATTGCTAAATTTCCTGGCTGTATCTAGAATGGATTTGTTCCTACTGAATTAAATTTAATTAGATCTAGAGAGCCTCCGTACAAGCCTGTTACAGTCTTAAGTGCTCTGGTAAAGGTCTCTCTGGGAGCGGAAGGTAGGGCCTGGTGCGTGGATGACTCTACGTCCCCTCAGCATCTCTGGGGCTGACGGTGGCAGGATGCTGTATCACATTTTCACAGGTCCAGACAGACAGGACTGGTATTAGAGTTAAAACAGAGTTATGCAAATCTAAGGTTTGAGTTGAGTTAATGTCCTTGCAAATTCTTAAATACTTGCAACAGATCCTTCACGGTGTGACTAAATAAGGTGTTTGGGTGTAAGTGCTCACTGCGTCTTTTAGAAAGATTTCTCGCAAACATAGTTTAAAACTGAGGAAAGTCGTATGGAAACGAAGCAGTTGAAAAAGAATGTGGTCATAGAAACAGCAGTGCAAGGAAATCCATAATTTCTGCAAGTGTAGTGAGAACAAGTTCTTATTCAGGAAAGGGTGTTTTTTTTGTTTCTGCTTAGTAGACATAAGATGTCTTAAAACATAAATTTCAAGGACTTTAAAAAAATAAATGACTGCTTACAATAAAGAGAACCTGAAGTATGTAAGCTGAGTAGAAATGCCTGTCCTCTGGTTGAGTCCTAACAAGTAAATTGAGGTCTGGCTTGGTTTGGTCCAGGGGAAAGGATGGGTAACTCTGCTGGTGATAAAGTGTGTATTTTTGTAGCCTTTTTCAGACTGGCCCGAGCTAGGCTCAAACAAGCCAATTTCAGTCTGAAAACCCTCAGCCTCGTAAGCTCAAGTGTCGCCTCTCAGGAGACTTTTTCAGTCCATGATCAATGCCATAAAAGAACTTTCCACACCTTGGATCGGAGCTGGATGCCCATGGGCAGAAGCTCTACTCCGTTTGTAAGAGACGTGTAATCGTATCGTGGTCACCTTCCGGTGCAGCACACGGGGTTCTTAGCACAGGGCTGGTCATGGTGCTGGCCCTCTGCATCTAGGCAAATTTCACCTTTTGTTGACTGAAAGTTAATTGAGACTTTTATTGTGTTTTCAAACAATAAATATTCCTTGCCAAACGCATGATCAGTTTTAACCAGAATGAAAATATTTAACACTGAATCATTGCATTCAGATCTTCTAAATCTTTTTTCAAGTCTGATTAAAGCTAACTCCGTATATAATAGTGACATACTCTAATGTGTCACAGGGGATGCAGTGCTGTTAATTTGTTTTACTGCCAATTTCAATGGTTGGAGAGTCCTCAGAATTTTGGGAGAGATACAGAACATATTAACACACTCTGTAAATGAATCTAACTGACAAAGGGCTAAAATGAGATTGTATTGCATTAATATTTGACTGTCGTGTTCTTGATTCACAGTGGAATAGTGATACATATATATGCAGAAGTTGTGTAGAGCAAGTGTTTAGATTCCTTTGCTGAATAGATGAGATATAAAAGATGTATTTCCAAGTGCAACACCAGTCTCCAAGCTGCAAAGAATTTTCACGTAGACCAAGATATTTGGAATTTAATTTAGAATTATTAGTAGGCAACCTGGCTAGTCATGAATTAAAGAATAGATTTCACACCATATCAGCCAGTATTAGAAGTCCTTTCATTTGCATTTACTGTCCACTTTTGAACCTTCTCAACTTCCTTTTTCTCTCTCCCACTTTCTCTGAATGTCTTCTGAACCAGATACACAAACCAATTTGGTTCTGTGTGCTTTGCTAATTGGTATGTCGTGTGGTCCTCCGAGACCCCTCTTCAACAAGATCGCTGTTTTATTGAAGTGGTTTGAGTGATGTGTTAAATGATGAAAGCAAGGACACTGGCTTAGAAAAATGTCTCAAAAAAGGTGAGGAAGATGCTCAAAGAGCCACACAGGGTCACTGTCATTAAAGTAACACTGTCTATTGACATGGGGATTGGTAGTGCAGACACCCAGGCTCTTGTTGATAGAGCTGTTAAAAAGTGAAGTTAGCATTTATTGTAAGATTTTAAAATTGTCTCCACTTAGTACTGCAACACTGCAATCTCTACAACTTCCAGCTAGCACAGATACAGCGTGCTGAAAAGAAATTTCATGGGGGACTAAGTTAACAAGGGCTGTTTTGATGTATGATGATAGAAAGCAGCAGCAGAGTAAATCTTCTCATTTGCTGCCATGTTCTTCTGAGCCTTTAAAATGCCTTGAATTTCTTTGCTGCAAAGCTATGTGTAATGAGAAACCAAAGTGTTACTTTTGAAGGTTAAGAAAACTGCTCCAGAAGAATGGGAGCTGAGGGTGAAAAGTATTAGATCAAAATATTAAATCAAATACCACGTAAGTCTGGGAGATGATGAGCACTCTTGCTCTTTTTGAAGCAATAGATGACTCAGGGTGTTTAGCTTCACATCACTCTTGTTGTGCCTCCCCTCACCCCCCACCCCCCCCAAAAAAAAAAAAAAAAAAAAAAAAAAAAAAAAAAAAAAAAACCTCCTAGCATAGGCTTTATTTTTCATTGTTTTCCTGTTGTTGTTGGGTTTTTTTTTGGAGTTTGCATTTCTTTCTTCAGGTGAATTTCTTTTAGAGGTGAATTAAATTTAATACATAATCTGTAAACCTGTTTAAAAAAGTGTTTCATTGCAAATAGTTTGTAGTAGTAGTATTTTCATGAGGTTTTCAGATGTAGTTATTTAAGCGCTCTTGGGTGGACAAAGCAATTTCAATTTAAACCAATGACATTGCTGTCACTACACTGAAGACTGTGTCAGCATTTTCATTCTAAGAGCTGTTTTTCAGGGGTTTATAATTCAGTCATAAAATATACCCGAGGCTGCCTGGGCTGAGTCTAGGTGCTGTTTGCATTCTGTAACCGATCCCATGTCCCTCCCAAGAATCGCACCCTGCACAGGAGTCTAAGTTAGATTGCCTAGTATTTCTTTTTACTCTCTAATAAATATTGCCCTACATGGCTGCTGTCTGAAAATGAACATTAAAACACCCAAAGGTGGATAAAATACGCCTTGCTGGTTTTAAGAGAGCTTTCTTGGCTGCGCAGTGTTGTGGCGGTGGTTTAAGGTGGTCGTGTCAGGCGCTGCCTCCGGCTGAGCCACCTCTCCTGGGACAAGTGGCTGGCCAAGAAGGACGTTTGCCCTGGCTCTGTCGGGCGGAGGTGTTTGTAGGTATCCCTGCTTCCAAGGGGAATTGCTTTATCATCTGAAAAGTGCCTGCTGAAGCTTGCTGGCTACCTGCAAGACAGGCTCAGGCTGCTGCATATCCAGAGGAGAAGGAAGTCCTGGTAATGGAGTGTAATTGGGGTTCTAGCTCTTTATTGAGGCACAGAATAGGTTTGCTTATTTTTTGACCAAAGATTCAGGGCTATTCTTTTTCTACAAATACAGCCAGTGGTATATTATACTTAAATGCAGAAAACTAAAGTGATTTGCTTATGCCACAAACTGAGTAACTTTTGGAAGGGGAACATGAGCTCCATACGCTTGGCTTCATTTTCTGATAATACCTTTTGCACCTCCTTTTGTATCATCTCCTAGTCTCCACTTTCCACTGTCCTCTGCTGAGAAGAGCAAGGACTGTCCTGTGTTGCAGGCACTCCTTCAAAATTCATTTTTCGTATAAAGATTGTTGGTGTTGTCTCCTCCAGGGAAACAAGCTTTTGTTTCGTTGTGCTAGAAGCAAGTTTTTTAAATCTCACAAAATTCTGAACTTTGTCTGCAGTCACCTGAGTTTTCAGTTATGTGCATATTAATTTTTGCTCTATTTGTGTTAAGATACTGTTTTAAACAATATTGCCAAAGTCATATTACAGTTGTTTTTTCATTCTCCATTCTAATAGCACCGGTATATATCCAGTGTCATGTATTTCAGGCACACAGGCACATCTTGTGAGAGGGGTTGACATGCGGTGTCACGGGCACGGGCTCTCAGACTGCTCTGCACGCTGGGGCTGGGAGTGTGCTTGGAAATGTGGGAATGCACTCGTGCACAGGGAAGACAAAGAGGACCGTGCTTGAAGGGAGTGCTGGAAAAGACGAAGCGCTGCCTTAAGATGCCTCTCTTAAAGCACTTGATGTTTAAGAAGTTTGACTACATCAAACAGATACAAAAGCTCAAATTGTATGTAATGTAAAGCTAAATATAAGTGGAAAGGAGAGGAGGTTTCGGAAGATTTCTCTCCAAGGAGTCTAAAATACGTCCTTAGTGTGGAAGTGAAGATGGCGAGCTGGTGTGCAGGAAACGCCGCGGAAGCGCAGGATGGGGAGGGACGTGTGACAGCCGGAGCTTGCCGGGTCACAGAGCACCCTGTGTGGGCACTGGGGATGGGGACGGTTTGGTGGAAAGGGCTGCGGTCGTGGTGGGGCAGCTGTGAACGTCTGTGCTGGAAGCAGCCGCCGGCCGCGCGGTGACTACGGTGGTGAAAGCTACACCGAGGCAAGGGGAATGTTAAGGGTCCGTTAGGAGATGGCAAGGGTCAAGCTTAAGAGGAAAATGAGAATTTGCATTTAATCTCCATGCAGAGCAAAACACTTGGTTGAAACAAGGTGTTTCCAATCAAGTGATGGTTCTTACTGGAGTTGTCCTTTTTGCAAGAGAATTCAATTCTATGTAGTTTGCACATCATCTTTAATGGAATACATACTTCAAGTCACAATCAGAAAATAACACACAGTCCTCTCAGTAACCCTTGTAGTGTTTTTGAGTTCCAGTCCTGAATACTGTTTGGCTTCTGATTTTATTCCTGTAGCAGTATTACAGGTGTATTCACTGATCAAATGGATCAAATCCATTTGTTAATCCCCTGCAGAATCCACATGCAATTTTCAGGAGAAAGCACAGAACACGTTTTTTTTCCTCTTTTTGCAATAAGCCTCCTCCTGTGCATTGCTAGGGACTGTATGCAGGGTACACACCCTTACACCTCCACTCAGCCCTGGGGAATGGCTGACAACACACCCAGAAAATTGCAAATAACTTGAAGGAAAAAACACTGTCCCTGTAGAATATGTATGTAGTTTTAATTGTTCTGTACAGAATGGCACATTCTAGAAACTTGTTTCTAGGAAAATGCTGGCCTATATATTTTTTTTTTCTGAGCTATTTTGAGTGATTTTTGCAAGCAGTGAGATGGCAGTTTCCACGTCTGCCGTCTTCACGCGGCCACCAGGCTGCGGAACGGCGATGTCCAGCCACATCGCTGTTTTTGTGGCAGCAGAATTGGAAGTAAAGGTACCAGTGCCTGAGGGTTGGGTCATGAATTAATAATTGCTCTGTGGTGGAGGAGGCCCGTCAGAAGAGCTGAAAATGGGGAAGTTGCCTCGCAGAGCGCTATCAATCACTCAGTGACCATAACTTCCAGTAATTAGTGTATTTTATGGGCCTTTGCTTCAGTGACTTGGAAGCACATATGCTCCACTCACAGCTAAACTTAGCCCAAGTAATATTCCAGGATGATTTATCCGCTTGCTGCGCTGGGATGTAACCCTATATTAGGTGAAGATTGTGAACTAAGCTGCAATAAAGTGTAAGTTTAGGTACAGTTTGCGCAGGTTGAGACCTCAATGTATCATGTTTCTCAGCAATTGCTGTTAGGCTGCTGTGGACAGTCTGTGCAGCAGCGAAATAAATAATACCAGGCCCACCTGAGCAGATAGATGAATGGATAATTAAAGGATAATATCAGCTGGGTGGATACATAGTGTGTAGGTTATGTATGTTACCTATTCCTACACTGAGTAGAGCAGCTGTTTCTGTTTTAATAAAGTTAAAAATTTGAGGTCTTTGTCGGCTGAGTCTGCCTTTGTCTATGTTACTGTAATTGGTTTGCAATGGAAGATGCTCCTGCCAGAGCCCAAGCTCCAGGGTGCCGGTGCGAGTGGAGACAGGCGCTCCTGCTTTGGGGATGCTGAGTGGGTTTTCCATCTGTGAAACTAAATTTAGGATTTTCCTGTAGGCCCTGAACAGGAAGGGACAGGGTAGTCGCTCCTTTCTGTGAAATTAAGGATGTGATTTCAGTTGCATTGCGTGTCCCAGCAGTTGGACTAGATCTGTGATTTTTAAAATGCCCATATCCCAGGTTCTTTTAAATACTTCCTCTTAGGGACTGCCTTTTTTTTTTTTTTTTTTTTTTTTTTTTTTTTTTTTTTAATCTGAGTCCAGCAAAAAAATAAGCATGAAGCATCTTTACTCCAACATACGGTCTGCTTTATCTTTATCATTTCTGTGACTTCTGCACATGACAGTTACCATGAATTGGGCCTAAAAGGCTTGGATTTCACCCACAGGCATTTCTTGTTTCCGAGAAGGCTACGGCACACTGCTACTCGGAACAACACCTTTGAAGAAGTAGTGGTAAAAGCCAGGCAATAGAGTGGGTTTGTGCATAGGAAGAAATGTGCAATTTAATTATGATTGTATGCAGGCTTTAGTTTGCAGTGCATTTACTATAGTTCATATTTAAAAGAAGTCAAAGTGAAACTAATTATCTTTAATTAAGGTGAAATAGGCTTTGATTTTTAATATATTTTATGCAGAGAGATCTTGAACTCATCTGCTCAAGCCAAGGAATGTCCCAAAGGTTATTAGGGCATATTTCTGTTGGGCCTGACGGTATTAGTAATAACCTTCTTTCTCATAGTTCTAGACACGAACAAATATGTCACTTCATCAGTCTCTGTTACCCGCACTTATGCCCCTCCGCAGGGGTCGCAGATTCCACAAGTTATCAGCTAATGGCGTTATACATTAAAAATTGAAGCTTTCCTCACTCTGAGGCCTTTCAAGGCTTTGTTCTTAAGCCCCAGACACTTTGGAGTGCAGCTGCAAACTATAGGCAGAAGATTAAATTAATTTGTAACTCTTTTTTCGTCCTGCATTACTAAATCCTGCACATTTAATTGAAACCCTACTTCAAGATGCTTTGTGTTTCTGTTCTTCTTTGTTGTCAGTTTAACCTCAGAAGCACTTTAACGCTGGTAAATTGCTGTTATATCCTTTTGGATTTTTTTTTTTCCTGTGCAATAGGAGGACAGTGAAATTGATATTAGAAGGAAAGAAAAATCTTAGGGTAGTTTTTGAGGTATTTATTAAGGTCCATACCCTGCAGAGTTTCAGGTGATTTTAAGCCATCTATCTAGGAATGTATAAATTGGTCTTGGAATGGAATTTCACCTAGGGAATTTTATGTTATCCAGTAGTTAAGTCTGATTTTTTAAGTTTCCTGTGTCTGAATGTTCCGAAGCGGCGGCTGCTTTTCCATAAAATGAGTGTTTAACTGCAGTGCACAATCTAAATGCAAAATCCTTAGATGGAAATTTAATTGTGTAAAATGTGCACGAAGTAATTAAGAACAAATTTTAGAACATTTCAGACTATAAAGTCCTCCTTCAGCTAGATCACTAGCGATATTGTAAGTGCTTATTTTCAATTTGCAGTTATGCTGAGAAACATGGAATGTGTCTAAATTAAGAATAAAAACATCCCATGCTTTTCAGTATAACTGTAAATTAAAAAACAACTTGCACAACATAGCCAATAATGTAAGTGGAAGCCTTTATTGCCAGAGTGTCCTAAAAATAGTTCTGAACTTCCTTTGCTCAGCCACTTTCTGAGCGGGATAAGGACTGTTCCCCCATGCTTGCTGTTGCAATTCAGATTAACAAGATGGGCAGGCAAGAGGCAATCAAGTACCTTTTAAAACTGATAAAGAGGCTTGTTAGATGGGACTTCTGGATTTCCCTTTTCAGTTCTGAAAGGATTATTTACGTTATTTCAACAAGTCGCTTTAATTCTGTCTTCGTTTATCCGCTCACTGAATATCTGTATTTATGCAGGTAACAGGTTGAGTGTAGCTAGAGTTGCTTTCCAGCCTGCTTAGGACTGCTCAGCACGTAGGGTTTAAACACCTAAGCTGGCCATCTTATTCTTATTGCTTTCCCTTTCCTTGTTTTTGGGGTATTTTTGGTATTATTTGATAAAAAGCGGCATTACATGCACACTGCTTTGCTCTGTTTTGTTTAGTTATTTGGACTTACCTGTACTCTAGCTTATCAATTCTTCTTCCGGAGATGATGCCCCCAGTGCCTCCACGTGCCTCCTTTGTCCGAGGCCGGGAGCGTGTTCCTATCAGATACATCCACCTGGAAGTTCACAGGATTTACAGCATTTTTCATGATGCAGCCTCCACGAACACCACGAAGATGATCATTTGAAGTGCTCTCATGTTTAAGAAAGTTTTTTTTTTTTTTTTGATACATGGGCAGAGTTGCTCCAAGAGTACAATACTGTAGGAGGGTGTTATTCTGACTTCTTGGCGTGGTGTGGTTCTCACCGATGCTCCTGTAGCGTGCTGGCAGTGCAATTCACCGCACCTTTTTTAAATGCTGTTTTTTGCAGTTCCTGTGTAGTGTGAAACTGCCCAGAGGGAAACAAGAACCAGCTCCTTAAAGTTTAAGCATTGCCTTCTCTCCTCCAAACCTACATAAAATACTGATCTGTTTCTAAACTTAACTAGTCAGAATGGAAATACCTTATTTTAGTTAAAATGCATTAAAAACTGAATTAAAAGTTCCTGGGCTTCATCATGTAAATGCAGAGGAGATAAGGCTTTGATAGTGCTTTGGCTTAGTATTTTGTATCTTTTGCAACCTGCATTGGGCTTATGTAGCGTAAGTTTAAATGACTTCTTTGGTAGAGATGATAGAGAGTATGAGGGGGGAAAGGAAAAAAAAACCTTAGTAAAGCTCTAATCTGTTTGTTTTTTTGGTTATTTTTTTTCCTTTACTTTAACTGTGATGCTATTTATAAATCTAAATCTACATACAGAGGTCATTGGTTGGCTGAACTTAAACCATTTTACTTAGTAAATTTAATTAAGAAAATACAGTGCAACTCATAAGCAAATGAGTTTTTCCTAGTTTTAAACCAAACCACCCTCTTGAGTGCTGATTGCCTTGCTCGACCCCTGGTGATATAGAAACAGGCAAAATTAAAAAGGACATTAAAGCTTCATTAAATCTGAAACACATTTAGTACAGTGACATATCTGCAGGCTATTTCAGGGAAGATTACATACTCTTTGGTAAGTTTCTTAATTTATAATACCTTGACAATCTTGCAGGGGAGAAACAGCCCCGACTAGATGAATCGTGTGGCAGTTCTGGGGGGCTGCACAACTGCTCCCAGACCTGCTCATTACTGTCTTGCTTTGCTGGTGCCCAGCAAGGAGCAGCTTCACTGAGAAACGTGTGTTTTTAACACTGCCAAAGAACTGTTCCTGGTACCTTTCTGGTTCTTCGGGGCTCGTTTATATGCTGCATAGTTCTGCATGGTGGAAAACTCTTTCCCTGGTTATTCTGCTGCCTTCGGAGTCACCCAGGCAAAGACCTACTGGGGCCGGAGGTGGGCGGGGAAGGAAGTCAGAGCACCTAAATATATAGAGAGAGGCCGTCACTGAGGCAGCAGCACGTTTTCTGGGTAAGTAGGGTCTACAGACTGATGCTCTGTGCAGATACCTATAATTACCTTGTTATACAGAGGGATAAATATGATGTTTCTGTAATGACTATTCTTAAATCAGTAGCCATAGGAAAAATCAGGATTTCTTCTGTTTTCTGGAGGGCGTTTGGCATTGGCAGGTTCCTGGCTATCACAGCCACACTGCTGTCCTGTGATCTCAGACAGCACCTTGGAAGTTGGGGGTGATCCTCCCTAGAGGCAAAGGGATGCTCTCGGTGTTATTTTAGCAGCTTCTGGTCCTTTGGGCCGAGCCTGGCAGCTCAGTGGGGCCATTCACTGTCTATTTAGCAGTTTTTGAAGACTTCCACCAGCAAATGAGTCCCCGTGGCTGGAGGGCTGAGATGGCAGGAGCTGTGAAGATGGACAGGGTGGCAGTGCACCCTGCATAGCTCCGATTTCTTCATTATTAGGATGAGTTTGTTGAAAAGAGAAGCAAGAAGCTCAGCACCACACCACAAACAGATTTGGGTGGCAGAATTCACCTCCAAAAGTTTGCAGTCTGAGGCAGCTCTGGGGAACAGTGCATGTAGGAAGGGAAAGTTAACTTAAATTGTTTAACTTTAAAGAAGGGGAAGAGTTCTGATCTGTCTTGCCGCCTTTGTGTTGTTTCCTATTCCAGTGATGAACTGAGCACTCCCTAGAGGTCTGGTTTTTGCGACTTTTTAAGTTGCTTTTAAGTGTGATTCCTTTTACATGCTGGTCTTACAAACCAAGCAAACCCGAAGATCCCCAGGTGGAAGTCTGCAGGCGAAGCTCTTGTAGGAGGGTGACGGACACAGCGGACGTTTCTCCGGAGGAGGTTGCTCTGCTCTGTCACGTGGCTGTGAGTGGGGATGGCTGTTCAGGACACCCCTGTAACGGTCCTTGGCCGTGCCGCGAGCTCCCGCGGGTGAGATGTTTAGCAGAGGCTGGTGGTTTTTCAGAGGGCTGCTGGAATGGAGATGTGCGGTGCCTGTAACCATGTGACAGGTCCATGCAGTAGTTAACTGTTGAGGAGCGTTGTACAAATGAAGTGTGCCTCTTAAAGCCCACTGACTTGCTATGTTTATACACTGTTATTGCAAATAGTATCCCAGTACAGGGAGAGCTTCTTTTGAAGATAGCTCAATCCCTTAAAAAAAAAAAAAAAAAAAAAAAAAAGCTTATTGTATTTCTTTGCATTTTGGTTGCATGTCTCTAACACAAATACCCCAAGACCTCTGTGTGTCTGTAGTGTCTCTTCCTCTGAGGATCTGGAGGAGGTTACTGGGTTCGCTGAGACTCACAGGCAGATTTTTAGGGTAGCTCTGCATCTGGCAGTGCAGAGAGGCACCGTCTCTGCTGCCGGGTACCGCATGGCCCGTGACGTGGTGGCTTAGACCCCCAGCACTGACGCTGTTACCCAGTCCAGCCTGAAAGCAGCCAGTTTATCGGGCAGACAGATCAGCGGCACCAGCACATCCGTCACCTTTTGGCAGGCCTCCTCTTGAAGGTTGGTTTCCGAAAGGTTAGCGGCAGTGCGGCGAGGCCGGCGGGCCTGTGGCCTCCCCGCAGCCTGGGGTAGGTGGCATCCAGAGAGCAGGCCAGGACAGGAGGTAAGAGCTAATCTGGATACGCTGGAGAGGAGACAAAATGACTGAAATTGGTTGTGTTTTACACACATTGCTTCAAAGGTTCAGATACCAACCAGGAGAACTTAATCTTGTATCAAGCAGAGGGTTTATCATGTAGTAATTACTACATATGGCATTATGGCAAAAATAATAGTATTGTTTGGCCTAATACTGATACTGTAGATAATCTGATAACACATCAGTTGACTCATAAAATAGTCTGGATTATATGTCAATTTTATATCATGTGTAATTGAAAATATGCTTGAAGAACATACAACATATTAAATTGCAAGTGCCACAGCCTTACTCCAGCTGCCACTCTCAGGTTCCTAGCTGGATTTGGCACCAACAAAGAAATGAACCTCTGCTATGTAACCCAGATTTTACTCTGAGCCAGTTAAGCAAGAACTCTGGGAGTTCAGTGCATGTTCTACAGTACCTCTTCATTGCAGATAATTATCCGCAAAGGTTAGTGTTGCTGGCCTCACCATTGAGACTGAACTGGTTTAATTTAGAGTCCTCAGGAACTTGTGCATCAAAGAGCGTTCCCGAGTGGTGCAGACGAAAGAGCACGAGACATGCAGAAATGTGCAGAAATGTAAAACAAGGGGTAACTGGTGTGAACAACTCCATTCTAAATACAGCCCTTCCTGCATTTGCAGAGTTACTGTTGCTGGCATTTTCTGGTTTACACAATAGTAAGAGTTGAGTACTTTTCTCTCTTTAAGAAAATGCGCCCTCCATGCAAATCTATATAACTAGACAAATATTATTTCCTTTCCCAGCTTGCTCTTGGGAGGTTTCCATATCCTCAGGTAAGATTGTTCATTACTGCCGTTTGCCACTGTGACATTCATTCCTATGTATGAAGGTGCAGGGAGCAATTGTGAACATTTGAGCCACATACAAATAAATCTGTCCTGTTAAATGAAAAGTGATATCTTGAAAGAGTCATTTAGAAGTCTCTATTGATTTTTTTTATTAGTATTATTTTCAAACCCTTGAAAGAATGACAATTATGACAATGTTAATGATTCTTTTGTTGTGAGATTA
Organism: Nothocercus julius; assembly: GCA_013398735.1. Lineage (NCBI taxonomy): Eukaryota > Metazoa > Chordata > Aves > Tinamiformes > Tinamidae > Nothocercus > Nothocercus julius. Next base: position 466,027 of record VZSV01000075.1, on the reverse strand, counting down.
AAGCACTTGCAAAATATCGCAGTATGTACAACAATGCTTTTAGAACCAGGAAGGTGCCTCTACGCCTCTTTTGTATTTTTCTTTTTAATTTCTATTTTGAACAGAGTACAATGGACTAAAAGGGTCCCCAAATCAAAAGTATAATGTGAGTTGATTACTTAAGAGGTTCCCAGATTCTCCATTTTAAGGGAGTCTAATGCTAGTGTTTTATTTAGACAGTGTCCCGTTGACCTAACTCGATTTCATTGAAGCCAGCAGTAAAACTATGTCTAACTTCAGTAGCAATAGGTAGACCAATGCTGAGCACTGTATTAATGCGTAATATTTTACTTTGCTAATATTTACTGTATGTTTATTCCTAGTAATGGTGAAGATTTAAAAATAGTAGCCAACAGCAGCCTCCAGAAATAGGTTTGGTGATTGCTTTAAATTGTTATTGCAAGATGGATGCTAGAATTGATAGTAACAACTATTCTGTACTACTTAAAATTATTCTTTTCTGGGAGAGGGGGAAAATGAAGTGTCCAAGGACTACAATGAATTATTTGGATGTGGTTTTTATGTTTTCATGTTTTATGAACAATGTTTTCTGCATCTTGGTCTGTATAGATCAGAGTGCCTGGAGGCATGTCTGATTTAAAGG
>VZSV01000075.1:455384-460384 GCA_013398735.1 Nothocercus julius | reverse complement strand
CTGTTAGAAACTTGTTGTACAATCTGAACAGTTTCAGTTTTCCCAGAGATGTTTTGTTTTTGGAAATGGAGAGATTTAATGAGGACATATTTTGCTGTTAACTGAATAAGCATCAAGACACATAGACATTTTTATTTCAATCTCTTTGATTAAAAAAAAAAAATTTTTTTTGAATAATATGCCCAAACTTGGAAAAGTAAGAAAATAGTCAATCTTGGCTTTTATAATATATTATTTCTAAGTGGATTCTCAGCTTGTGCACTGCAAAGACTGTTGTGTTGTGTCTGCTTTGCTCCCCTGGCCCCTGCAGCAGCGCGAGGTGCCGGCGCTGCGGCTGCCGGCGCTGCCAGCGCCGCTCCGTGTCTGCTCGGACCCGCGCTCTGACGTCGGCCTCCAACCTGCGCACGGCTCATTTTGCTCCAGCGGGAGAATTAACCACCCGTGAGTCCCCCATAGGTGTATCCCTCTGGTTCAGGATACAAATCCGTGTTTTCCACTTAGGAGCTATGGCATTGTCACCCTTCAGGACTTTCATCATTTGAATAGGAAAATTGCTGCATGGCACCAAATCTTTTGTTCTTCCATTCAGTTATTATCTTTCCTGCCCTGTAAAGGACTGATTGTGCTGGGACCGTTTTGGCTGTGCAAGTTGAGCAAGATCCTGGATGGAAATGATGCTCGGCATAGGAGCAACCTACCGAGGGGCAGAAGAGATGGGGAGGAAATAGCGAAATCCCTTCTGAGAGATTTTTGCCATCATGTTGGCATCCCCCGCACGGGCCGGAGCTTCTGGTGGAGGGAAGAGGTTGCAATGGTGCTTGGAAGGAGATGTCCCCACCAGGTTCAGCCCCACAGTGAGTGTCACTGAATGGACTGAACATAAACTTACAGCTAGGAGACCAGACCCTAGGAAGAAGCTAGTAGCAGGTGGATTGATTTGTTTGGCTGGTTATTTGAGGTGGCCATTAACGAACTGCCAGCATATATTGGATTTACAGAACATTCACCTCCGTTTCCTGCACTCAGCACAGGCAGTCCTGGCTGGGATGGGAAGGAGCCGTGGTTCCCCCCAGGTAATCCAGGGAGGGAGCTGCAGGACCTGAAATAAATGGAGGCAGGTGCGGAGCAGCGCTCTGCTCCATTTTTCTCCATGCAGCTTTAATGTTTCAGAAATTAAGTGATGGGTTTCAGAAGCGGGAGCACCTGCTCCTCACACATCCACGATGCTGCGAGGCTCTTGTGGAGGAAACGTAGCCACCCTGGAGCTTCCTCTTCCCGACACTCCTAGAGTCGGGATGCGGGGCCTCTGCCCAGCGCTGAGGGAGATGGTTCCAGCCCGCGCGGGACAGATTTGCAGCATGCGGGACCATCCTGGCCTCCTCTGTCTTCTGGAGCCCAGACTGGAAGGTGAGGGAATGACCTGGGGCCGAGGGAATGACTTGAGGGCCAAGGTTCCCATCCAGAGCACTCTTGAACAACCAGCTCCAAGGAACTGTGTCTTTAGTTCACCCAGGAGTGCATCGCTGCCCAGCCATCCTGTAGGCGAGTAGTAAAGACCTAGGGAAGATGCTGGTTGCCCACTGTGGTGTCTTTTCGTGTCCAAACCCCTTCAGCACTCCAGTGCGGTTAGAAAGCTCTGTGTGTATATTCAAAATGTTGCTTTGGGGGGATATTTAAGACCTTTAAGATGTCTCTAGAATTATGTTCAGTCTTTAGGCATGTCCTGGGCAATGATCACTGTTATTTTGCACATCATGGGGGGAAGCTCAGGGTTTTTCCAGCTGGGTTTCAGGGCTGGTGGCTGAGCTCCCCAGTGCTAGAACCCCTGGCATTTTTACCTTTCACCCTAGGAAGCGCTTGCAGCGACTGCCTAAATGGAAGGCAGCAATCGACTGCTCTTAAAGCTCCCGGTGGCCGAGGCTCTCGTTTCGCTGGGTTCTGTGCCTTGCCACCGGGCAAGATTCCCTCCCGCAGGACACAGGGCCGGGCATGTGTGCAGGGAACGCCGAGGTGCAGGAAACTGGCCTCCCTTGGCCCCGGTCGCCGGGAGAAGAGGGATGTGGCGGCCCCGGCGTCCTGCTCGTGCTCCAGCCCTGTGGCCATCGCTGCCGTCGGAGGCTCCCGGGCCCCTTCGGCGGCGCGAGGCTCTTCCTGCCCAGTTTGTTGAGTTGCAATGCTAACCTCTGGTAAACAGATTTCTCTGAGAAGTGGCTGCAGTTCAGTGGTGGATGAAATAATCTCTCTATATAAATTTGTTTGCAGACCTCTGGGAAAACCAGCACAATATAAGTGTAGGAACATATTTAATATTAAGGTTTTTGTGAATTGTGTCTCTTTTTTTTTTTTTGGATTTTTTTTTTCCTTTTTGTCCTCTGTTGTTTGAATGAATGAAGTTTGCAGTTTGCAAAACGCACAGTTAGTGGGTTCATCTTGGAAGTTCAGGGACAAATTAGGGGTCAGTCCTACTAGTTCCCAGTGCTTTGACATCCTTCAGAAGGTCATCCAGTTTTAAATTTGTAAATTTAAAATTTGTCAGATATACTTGAAAAAATATATGTCTTAATTCCAGAGGAGGTGTAGAAGTCATGATGGTGAAGGCCGAATGGAGATGTTTCTTCTTGCCTATGAGGGCAGACACAAAGCAAGTGTGTGTTGGGCATCTGCCAGGAGGAGATCATCTTTGCTGTTTAATGAAATTTAAACTTCATTCTTAGAGATTAAAAGTAATTTATATATTTTTAAAATCATAATTGCCTGGATTATGAAAATAAATTGTTTACTTTGAAGTCACCCTTAAAAATCACACCCATAAAAACATAGCATGTATATGTATTTTTCTATTAAAAATGAAAAAAAAATCACTAGCTTGAAAAGCAGTATGTATGTAAAGAAAAAATTTGTTAACTGATATGGGAAGATCTGACCCTGGGTCACCTGCAAATCTCTCAAACAAGAGCTTCAGGGCAAGTCCAAATTCCAGAGAGTAAAAGCGAAAATTAAAGCTATAGCTAGTGAGTTCTCCAAGTTACCTGGGGTGGATTCATTTGAGTTTCCTTGATTGTGCTTGTGAATATAATGCGAAGGGGATGGCAGAGGTCTTCTCAGCCACTTCCCATCCCAAGTGTCTCCATGGAGACAGAAATATAACCTGATGGTCTGTCAAAAGTTGCTTTTCATAACCAGAGGCCGTCATTAAATAGTAGATGAAGCAAGAGGCAAAGTTTTGCGTTTTTAACCAACCTAAAAAAAAATGACATTTGGAGAATAGTTTTTTTGTTTGTTTGTTTGTTTTTTTTCCAAAGACCAGTGACTTTTCATGACCTGAGAAATAGACTGTTAACGTGATGGATTTATTTATCATTTTCTTTCTTCCTTCAAATTCTGAAGTGTCATACGCAGTAAATAAAATACAGGTTCAGAAATATCAAATGACTGGTCTAATTCTGCAAATTTGCAGATTGAAAAAAAAAATCCAGATGTAGAGGAAATACGTATTAAATTTTCTGACCAACTGCATCTTCTAGCGGTGATTTTGTGAGCAGGTCATGGATTCTCATGCACATGTTCTTTTTCCTGTGTGGCTAAGGGAGCAAATTAATGGCGAAAGGCTTTAAGTGACCTTTTTTCTGAGTTGAGGACAATATCTAATGAGTATATCAAAGCCTTCCTTGATACTTTTAAAATGCATACTATACCTTTCTTGTCTTCCTTTTAAGCGGCTGCAGTCGCATCATTGAAGATTAACCTCCCTCCTCAACTTCTTATCTCCTGGCAGTGCATGAAAACCAGGCTGTTGGGAGGGGAGAAAAGAAAAACAAAACAAAAACAAAAGCAAAAAAAAAGGGGGGGGGGCGGCAAACAGAAAGATAAAACAGTTTATGTTGAATACTCTTAAAACTCTTAATGTGCTATAAAACCAGTTGCAATACTTCGCTTTTTCATGAACTGTGCGCAAACAGCAAAGCATCGGCTGTAAAGTTGTCTTCAGTTAGGTTTGTTTTATAGTTGCAGAGACTGTCCAATAACGTGGCCTTTGAAAAGGTAAACAACATAGTTTTAACAGTGAAAAATATGCCTAATATAAATACAGCTAAGTTCATTGCTGCTCAGAACTTGAAAAATATGACTGCAACATTACATTTTCTAGTGGAGTTAACAGAGGAACGCAGTGCAGCCGTACAAGCAATATATGTGAGCGAGAGAAAATAGGTAATACATCTAACTCGGGAGTCTCTGTGGCATTCACATAGAGGAAAGCACAGTAGCTTTATTTAATTGAGAAAATGAATCAATTACAATGATGTTGCATCATCAAATGCAAGGGAAATAGCAGATATGTCATTACATCGGGTAACAGTGTTAAAAAGTAATTGAGTGTCTTAAGCATTTTGAATCAATTCCAGGTACTGGCACAGCTACCTTAATGCAAAATTTATGAAGATGATCTCAAAATAATATGTTGCCATCAAAACTGTGTAATATAATCTGGTAACAATGTGTGTGTGGGAGCGAGGCCCGCCGCTCCATCAGCGAGTTGCAGCGTCGCAGCAAGAACTCGGCAGCACTTCTGTTAGTCTTGCCTTGTCTTTATTAGAAGAATTGGGAGCTTTTATTAGAAATAATATTTAAAATCTTGTTTTCAAATTGGGTATAACTGTACCTGTGTTGAATTTTAAAATTGCTATATATGATCCCGCTATTTTTCCTTTTCACGACAAGGCATATTTTTCCAGTACAGAAATGTGATGGATAAATGTTTTGGTGAAAAACTAAATCTAATCCAGTTACTGATAAAAAAGGAACTGAGAAATATTTCTGTTGAATATGCTGAGTGTTATTTTGCCATACAACATTTAAAAGCGAAGTTTTAAAAAAAAGACTTTTATTATATCCACAAAATATTTTGTTTGTTAGCAAAGCCACAGAACTACTTTGTTGAACTGTAGAAAAAGACCATTGAAAATATATGGGGGTACTTCCAACTGTTTACTGTTTTCCTT
>VZSV01000075.1:442884-452884 GCA_013398735.1 Nothocercus julius | reverse complement strand
GTCCAGCTAGTTCCAAACTATCCTTGCCAAGCCTATGCCAAGCATGCTAACTCGGCTGATGATCTGGTTTTTTGAGACGTTTTTAGATCTTTCTGTTTCTTTCATCGTTTTCAGCTCTTGATATTTATATTAAGTAGGTTCTTGGAGAAGGAATGGAAATTCCCTAGTGCTATGTACACAAGTGACAAAAAGGCCATCCCTGTCCTAAAAAGGTTAGGTTGAAGATGCTCATATATTTATGTGTCTTTTGCTATTGCTAGATAAATTGCTTCTAAGTGGGCTGGTAGTAGTGTCTAAATCTAGGCTCAATATTATTGGAAGATGCACAACACAGTGGAGCCTCCTGCAGCTTTCACCTTCTTCATCAAGATTAGATTTGCTCCAGCCTTCTTACAGATACCTTGTCCAAGGCTCTTCATGTAGTATAAAACACAAACATCTGTGAGTGCTGTGCTAGTTTTAACGTTAGCATCTAGATATTTACTTGTTTTAACTTATTTTATGTTGCAGGCTCTACCACTGCCCCATCACTCTCCAGCGGTGGCGGTTCAGAGTGCGCTGTGCTCGTAGGCATGTTGAGATTTTTAGGTTACAGAGCATAGCTCTGTTGAAATTTCTTTTAAGTGCAGCTCACTTTGTTTTGCAACACACTCGATGTCTAAATGGAAGTTGCATGCCATAACCTTTAGAGCCTGGGGGGAACAGTGGAATGGATTGGCTCTGTAGTGTTATTTGCTTGGTACGTGTGCATCGTTGGGGCATCATTTAATAAGATATATAGTGTTTAGATAGTGGCTGTCACACCTGCAAGTGCAAATTCTTGCCATGACAGTGTCTTGGAGGACATTTATATTAAGAGTTACTGTGTCTTAGTGCATGTGTAGCATTGACTTTAATAGAGCCTTTCACTCCAGCCCTGTCCCATATATTGAGACCTCACATCTCTAACTTGAGCCTTTTTTTTTTTTTCTCACTTTATATTTTGTAAGATGTGACTCTTAAGGAATATCAGAGGGATCCACTATTTACCTAATTGCACTTTCTTCTGTGCACTTTCTTCTGTGCCCTTTGGAGAGGCAGAGTCTCTTTGCTATCTGGTACATACAGCCGCTGTTGCTGCCATGAGTATTAAAGATTAGGGATGTTCAGCGCTGTAAGACTGATTATTTTGGGCCAAATTTTCCCCTTGTCTGTAGGCAGGTCCTAAAGCTCCCTGGAGGCAGGAGCAGATCCCCTCTTGTGCAGCTGCTCTGTACAGCCCGTCCCCATAGGAACTCGCAGACACTGGTGCAGAATTCCCTACCTCGCTTAATGACGGTCATAACTGCTGGAGTGATGATCTGTAGCTTCCCTTCTCCTCCAAACAGAGCACAGCAGTCGTCCCGTAATGACGTGGCTCCTGCTTGGATATAGGATGAGCAACCAGCTTCTGGCTTGGGATCTGTGAGGGCGGGATCAAGCTTTCTCAAGGATCTCCCATGCCCTGGTGGTATGGGAGTGCTGGAATTAACATGTGGTAACTTACAGTGAGATCTGATCCAGCTGCAAATAAGACATGCTCGTTTAAACAACAGTCCTAACGCTAGTGGCTTCTCCCACCACGAGGAGACGTCTGCCTCTGGTCCAAAGATGGGCATAGCATGGTGGTTAATGCACTTCTTCCTGCAGCACAGCCAGCGATAAAGGCAGTTTGCGGTTATTTGAGAGCTGAGAGTAATTTGATATTCTAGCACTCAACTTAGTTCATCTCCAGCTCACCGAAATGTTACATGGAGAGCACTGAGCGGTGCAGATGCCTCCCCCCGGGACGGACACGCGTCTTGCTGCACGTGCCGTCTTTCCAGAAACGCTCCCACGTGAAGGAGAGCGGAGTCCTGCTGGAAGCAGGAGCCGCTCCTGGCTCGGAACACGGCCTCGATGTGGCCCTGTGCTTTGTGGTCGTGCAGCCAGAGAACGTGCAAGAGAATCTACTTACCAACAGGGTCCTGCAAAAAAGCTCTGGGTGAATGAAAAATGAAAAAAATAAATAAAATAAATGGCCTTTGTTCCTCCGAGGATAACCTAGAGAATAGCGCCCTAGAATAATGCCATTAATTCTGTGTATTCCAGAGTGATATATCAGAGAGATGCAGGCCCCCCGGTTGGCTTGCTGGGTTGACACTGAAACCTTCTCAGTCTTTTGAAGGATGGCAAAAGGAGTATGAGGAGGAGGAAAATGAGCATGCCATTTAGGCTGTCCTGCTGCTCCCAGGCTCCAAATGCCTCTCGGAGTTTTTAAGTTGACCAAACACTTAACTGCTCCCTGCCCAGCCTCCAAATCTCCAGCAACCTCCCGCTTTGTGTGCCAGTTACAAGTTGTCTTTGCTGATGTCTGCAGGTGTCACTCAGTAAATCAAATTCCACTTCCAAACGGAGCCTGTTTGTGACTTAATGCATTGGAAAGCTCCCAGTTAAAAACGTGAATGAAGCTGCTCTGAATTTCCAGTGTAGTAAGCAGCGGGTTACAGGGCTCTGTGACCCTGCAGCAAAATCTGGGCTTGAGTTTTCAGAAAAAAATGTAGCTCTGGTCATGGGGTATTTTTGTGTTTGTTGCAGACAGCTGAAAAGTAGCACGGGCTTTGAGATTCTTCCAACCTCTGCTGTGTCCCTGGGCTTTGCAGGTGTCCGTCCTATTCAGGAGGTGGTTAGCGAGACAACCCTACGCTGTGGACTGCTTCTGATAGGCAATCGCCCTGGCTTTTGAGCAACTGCTTTGAATTTTCCTTAAGCTCTCCAGGGTTATTTTGTTTGACCTTTATTTAGTTCGAGTATCCCTACTAGGAAACCAATTATTGCCAGCCCCTCGGGTGGCTGCTTTAAACTGGGTTTCACTGTACTGGAGCAGTTGTGGTCACAAGTGCTGTAGTTAAGCATTAGTTCTAGTTTCTAACCTCTTCTCTTTTTGTAACCCGAAATAAGTTAATTTGGGCTTGAAAATTTTCGTGACTTGTCTCAGTGTCATGATGACTTAGTGTATGTGTGGTTTTGCTGTTTTGTACTGTGGAGAAAAAAAGGTCCTGGTTTTTTGTCCATCAGTTTCAAGGAGGATTTGTGCTGATCCAAATCAATTATATTAGAAACTCCAGGAGTAAAGACTTGCAAGAGCAGATCCTGTTTTTACCCATAGGAGACAATAACGCCCAAAAACCTGCATATTTTAAAGACCCGTACAAAACTAAAAATATAGATATTTATAGATATAGCTGTCTTCATGAATCCTTACTCTGGCAGCTTCCTGAGTGGGTCTGGAGAAGCTTTCCGTGAGTGTCCTGGACCTTTCTGCTAGGCGCCTCCTCTGAGATAGGCAATCTCGTGAGACTGCTTCAGTCTATCTGAGGGGCTTCACAGACTCCTCAAATGGAAGAGCTCCTTTTTATTTTTAAATTCACAATCTAGAAACATTTAACAGCATCAGTAAATGTTAGGGTAGTGTTAATGTGGAGCTATGAAGCATTTCACTGTCAATAAATTCTCAAAGTTTCCCATGAAAAAATAACTTGGCCTTAATGCAAGTGTCCTATGTAGTTATTTCTTTTCCTTTTTTCCTGGTAAAATACATCCCTCTATTTACTGTTGTGGCATAGTCTTAAAAAATCACAGGATGTTCAGTTTGATCAAAAAGCACATTGAAGACCTTTGCCTTTTGAGTGCTCAATTTCTTAATTTTATTATTGCATCAGTGCCACGTTCTGCTAATTATATAAATGAAGTAGAAAACTTCAAAGGCTCGGAATTGTGTGTGTATGTGTGAATTTCCTTTTAGATTTTCATGTATTGATTTAAGTGTATGGACAGCTATGTTTAACCCTGAAAATTTCTGAAGTTTTGAAGATTGGCGTACAGGAGAAGCTGGTGTAGGAATAGGCATGTGAGTGCACACACCCCTCGTAATTTCTCTTGCGGTTCAGTTGTTTCGGGGGGTACTTTTATTGAGACAGAAACTATGACCTTACTAGTGTATGAGGTTCAGAGACTTATACAGGAACAAGGTAAAACCACAGGTAGGAATTGCTGAATAATTACCTTTAGACCAACCTGAGCAAGAACCTTCCCAAGAGGACAAGCTCATTTAATGGTTCCTAAAACTCAATCTTGTGGATGTCAATGGTCATGCTTGATTATTTGCAGTGGTGTTTTATGAAAAAGCAATAAAAATGCATTGGGAGTGTACAGAGGGAAAAGGGAACAATAAATGGTTTTAGTTTTTCAATTGAGTCCCTTTGGTGCGAGCAGGTAGAGGCTGCGTTTCATGCTGCTGTGCCTTAGCTATCTGAAATGTGCGTATGTGTGTGTATCTACCCAAAACACTGCTGTGCTCTGCTGGCTTATGATCGACAAGAGACCAGCAATGAGAAGAAAAAATTCTTGCGTTTGTTTTAGAGAGAAAGCAATTACAGTTACGGTTAAAGGATTAACCTGTTTTCCAGCTACCTATATGTTGATCTGCAAGGCCCTTTGGAGAGCCCCACTAACAAGTGCAAACCTTGGTGAGCGGTAGAAAATGGCATGTTGTACACTGTGGATTGTTCCTGATGTTAATTAAACTCTTCTGCTTCCTTCCTTGCCTCTTCCAGGCTCTGCGAGACACCTCCCAGTAGCAAATGCTGCCAAAGTGACAACCAAATAGCTCCAAGTATCTAGTGACACATTTCACCGCGAGTGTTTTCGTGGGGTCTGTGTGGATGCAGGTTGTGCATACGTGATATCTGCAAGGACTTGGGGAGCAGGCATAGTGCTGGCTGCGAGAGCAGCTGCCTCTCACAAGGTTTGAGGTGTTAAAGGTAGGCTGAGTGTTCTGGTGGATAAAACGCTGGCCTTTCGACCTTGGTTCCAGTCCAGCTAGAGATCTGGAAATAAATGAGTTTACTGCTGACACTCCAATCCCAGCAGACAAAACTTCACACCAAAATGCCCTCACATATAATTTGTCACATTTGGCATCTGCCACTAAGAAAAGAGCAAGATGCGACCTAGCGCAGAAATGTAATCATCGTTCACCTTCCTGCTAAGGGGTAGGAGTATAATTGGGACAATCCAGAAATTCTTTTAAGTCTGGGCCTCTGAGGCACCTCTAGACATCGCTGTGTTTTCCAAGGCTCATTGCTTGCAACAATTCGCCTGCTATAAGTTTTGTGCGAGACTTTTGAAGCGAGTTGGCTAGAAAGGCAACAATGGCATTTTAGGAGTGCTGTGGAAGAACGTTGTCCTTGCAGGAGTAAATCTGAACATGCACAATATTGTAATTTGCTGGTCTCACTGAGGCAGCTCTTTAATTCCAATGCATTTGCTGCTGGTAATTGCATCTGGCGGTATTTCTGGTGTATCTGAACTAGACTGTGTCTGAAAAATCAGGTGGGGCAAAGAATCTGGCTGCAAAGTAAAATGCAACTACTGTGTAAAAATAGGTGTGTTCTTTAAAAGCTTTAGTAAAAGAGATGTCGGAGTGCATAAACAATCTTTAACCCAAGAGACTTTTTAGAATGAAGTGATAAGCCAGAAGTGCTTTGTAAAGCTTACAAATTATTTAATAAATGCAGCCATTTCACCATTAGTAGACAAGTTGCAGAATAGGAGTGTCTGCCCAGAGGAGATGATAATTTCAAAGTCAGGGTGTGCTGGGGAAACCCAGAGGAGAGAGTAACTCAACTTTGGTTTGCTCTGTTCTGCTAACTTCCCTCTTGTGGCCGTGGAGCCATAGGACCATGGCATCTCCTTCTGCACAACCATTCACGCTGAGGAAAGAGCTCTGCAAAATAGCAGTAGCTCTGGAGCTGTGGGGAATGGGAAATTTTAACCCTTCACAGAGAGGGAGCTAGCAGACGAGAAGAGGGGGGAAAAACCTCCTTGCACGGAGTCCGGGGACCTGCTGGGAGCGCCAAATCTTGTCCACAAAGTGGAGCTGAGCCTCTGTGCAGTGTGCAGGCAGCACTTCTGCTGCCTGCAACAGATAGTCCCAGGCTTCTCCATCACCTTCTTAAAGGTTTTAGGTAGAACACCCTGTATTGACTGGTTTTCCTGTTACACGGCGATTGTGGGCTTCCGTTTTGACCAGAAAGGATGCAATCAAACTCAAATCTGTAGCTGATTTGAAGAGCTGTGCCACCCTCGAGAAATACTGGGCTGGGGTAAGGTCTCTGGAGGTCTGCAAAGCAGGGAGAGCCAGGTGGGATTTCTGGCTGAGCTGCTCCTGGGCTCCATTTCCAGAAGAGCAGCTCTAAGAAAAGCAACTCCGAGCTGTACCTGTTGATACTCATTGCCTGAAAAGCAGCAGCGTTTCTGCTCCTGCTCTGCTCAATGGGCGCAGGCAGATAGTAGATTTGAGGAGCAGCTGAGGTGAGTGCTCAGACCTGTAATTCAAACCCTTGGAGCACAGATGGGAAAGGACTGGTCGGCTTCTGGACACACAGTCGGGTTGTTCATTCATCCCTTTGTTCAAACCTGTGGGGAGAAAAAAATGGATCCAGATAGAAATGCCATTCAAAGAGAGGGCGTCCGAAGGGACTGTCTCCGTATGCTTGTTCCCGTGTCTTCATTTAGATAGTGTGACTTCCCTTAACTCCATGGAAGTCAATAGCCAGAGCATCAGCCCTCCATAAATTAAATATTAGGAGCCGTGTTTGAAGTTTAAAGCCCTCCATCCTCCTGCTAGCTCCGACTTTCTGCTGCTGCGCTTTCTTCTTTATGCCTGAGCACCTTGCTGACAAGTGCTAATAACAAAATGCCAAGAGAGGGTCCAGTTGGACTTACCACACATTAAACATTCTGAACTTGTCCTTTTGCTCATAGATTGTGCATAATTAATAATTAAATGGTTTCAGTTGTAATGGGTTGACCTTCTTGAACTGTTCATTATTCACAAGGCGAAGGCATCACTCAAACTTTTTTTTTCCTATTGCCCTACCCCATTGTAGCTGGATATTCGCATTTCAGCTGTTGTTGAGAATCCAACTGACTGCTTCAGAAACCGGAGCAGCTGATCCTGTCCTCTCCTGCAGCTCGTCTCAGTTGCAGAAATGTTGCTGGATGTTTAGGGCACTAGCTGTTCTAGGGAATAAGCTGCGTCTGGATATAAAAGGTGATCGGCATCTTGACCCTTAAGGGTCCATTTTGTCAGCTCCCCAGTCTACAGAGCTACAAGATGCTGGTTAAAAGATGCAATCTGTAATGAAAATGTAAGACCTATTCTTCAGTTCAGCGTGAGCATACCTATCCCTCACTTCTTTAAAATTGTATGTGGTTTTCTTTTTTTTTTTTTTTTTTTTTGTCTCGGCAGCACAAGTTCAGGGTGCAGGTGGGTAAACCCCAGGCCAGGGCGCGCAGACGGACTGTTCCCCATGGGGGTATCAAAAGGGTCCCTGTGTCTTGTTGCACAGGATGCATATACCGGTTCTGCACTGTGGAGGCTTGTTGCTGTGGGTAGCTTTGGTTTTGTTCACTATATTCCCACCTCTTTGAGAATCAGAGTCATCTTCTAGGAGACTTCAGGATATGATACAGGCTGCATTTACTTTGTGCAGCTTTTGTAGATTCTCACTTTATACCTTCTGTGCCAACATTGTGATGGCTCATGTTGCAGAGGTAGCAATAGCAATGCTTTTTCTCATGGAGAATAGCTCTAAGTACAAAATACCCTCACCTTTCTACTACTCAAATGTTCCTGCGTAAAATGGTGGCAGAAATGGCAATATTTCTGTTATTGCTTTTCACAGATAGGTACCGTGGCTGAATAGCTTCTGACTAAGGTCATTTTAGAAATACAGGAGGCAGCTTTCTGATGTTCAGCTGTGGAAGCAGTGGAGGGTCCAGACTTCTCTGGCTCAAACTAAAATGCAGTACCTCCCCCCTCCTCCCCTGTTGTGCCTCTGCTGTAAAGTTGCAATTGGTTCTTGTTTTCAGGAGTGAAATTAAGGTGTTTATTTGCACCAAGCTGTTTGCCTTCAACCACATCTCCTAAAAAGCGTTTTTGGAGTTCGCCATACGCTCACAGAAGGTTTGTAAGCACGTAGCCAAAAGGTCTGTGGGCTACCCGGTCTCAGGTCCTTGTGCAGGGTGCACTAAGGCACCCAGCTTTGCATGGAGACACGGCCCTTTTCCAGCTGCCTCCCGCAGCCCCTTCCCGAGCCCCCGGCCGAGCACGGCCGCGACGTACGGGTCTGCGGCAGGATCCGTCGGTGCGCTTGAAATGGCCGCGCTGTGCACAGCGCTGTGCTAGAAAACAGCATTTTTCATCCAGGTGACTTCTTTGCGCATCCTTCAGCGGCCACACTTCTGTCTGGAAGGAGTTTCGGGAGCTGCATGGACAGGATGTTAATCCTGCCATGCCAGAGCCACTGCTTCCCTTCCAGGCCCTGACTTGGGATGGCCCGAGTGATCCGCCGATGGCTGCAGCTCCTCCGTGTCTCCTCGGCTCTCGTGATGAAGTTTCCCTCCATTATGGGTCCATCATCTCCTTGTGATTGCAGAAATTGTCACCTGCCGAGCGAGTGTGCAGCGCCGGGTGCCGCCCTGCTGCCCGGCGCGCGCGGTGCCCCGCAGCCCTCCTTGGAGGGACGGAGCCCGGGAGACGCTCCGCTCTTGCCTTGCGCTAGAAATAGGCAGCGGGGTGGTTGGCTGGGCAGACCTGCTCCCCAAGGAGCCTGATCTCCGACTGACCCTTCTCAAGATGGTCCATAAGACGTGCCTGGAGAATTCCCTACCTTGGCATCTGCCTTTGCTCCAAGAGTGTCCCACCTAGGAAGGCAGCGGCTCCCCCTTCACGTATGAGAGGGTGATGGAGAGAGGCTAGAGCTGCTGGGCTCCGCTCGGCATAAGCAAGCCTGACATTTTGCTCTGCATTTTCCATATTAATATGACTAATTTTGGTGTGCGGTTCTTTGAACCGGAGGAAGTTTAATTGCACCGTTTATTTCCTTGTGTTACTTCTCCTCTCCAGTGAAAACCTCCCTATATTGATGTCATTTATAAGTTTAGAAACAATAACCTCTCCTTCTCCCAGCCTAAGTTCAAAGAGAATTTGGGCATGTTATATCAAACATTCCTTGTATCTATTTGAACTCTTTGAAATTTGTAAAGCAATTTTGGCTTCTCCTTTTACTCTTCAGTTACTTTTGATTTAATTGTATTTTCCAGCAGTTTCCAATTGTTTGAATTGGAAACAAAGCCTTAATAAGAGTTCTAGTTAATTTTCTGTCTTGTAATTACCGATCTCATTTTTCTGATAATTGGCCACAGCAATTATATGTATATTTACTAATCACATAGGAGGCTCTGCCGTTGTGTCTCTCTGCCACCATTGATAATGGCACACACATTGCAGAGGTGCTTTTATCATCTTCTTTTTTCCACTACATCAAAGCTATTTCCTCGCATTCTCAATAATGAATACATGCATGCATTTGACACAGTTGTGTGCTAGAGAAATTGTTTGGCTCCCACCAAATGCTGCACGCTCTGAGTTTCTTGCCTGCAGCGCTGGAAGGTTGTATGTAATGATATATTGCTCATCCAAATGGCCAAAGCACTCCAAAGCACAGTGAGATTAAAATAAGTCATTCCTTTGTTAATTTAAATAGGTGCATGTATCATACTTTGCAGGGTACTTTGTGTAGGGATGTCAGGGAGGAAAAAAGCCGCCGAAAGGTATTTTTAATAGCAAATGAGAATAGATGAGAATGGAGTCATTTGCAGCTGCCTGTTTTATGTGGCTCTCTTGTTCCAACTGTAGGTCTAATGAGATGACACTGTTAAAGTACTCTGCAGTGTAATTTCATTACATCCTGAGCTGTTACACTATAAACACAGTGGAGCTCTCTGTCATTCTTGGAAAAACTCCTAAATTCGTAAAGCCCTTCTTTGCAAACGGTGATTTTTTTTTTTTTTTCTTTTCCCCCTTTTGCTTTCATAAATGCTAGATGGTTATTTTCCCCAGACTGGTAAATCTTACCTTTATTTATTTATTATT
>VZSV01000075.1:415836-442449 GCA_013398735.1 Nothocercus julius | reverse complement strand
TTTTTTTTTTTTTTTTTTTTTTTTTTTTTTTTCTTGTGCGTTATTTGTTGTATTACTCTCTTTCTAAAAAAAAAATTGCCTTCCCTCCTCCTGACTCTGCCTCTCGTTTCAATCCACTGGCAGGAATCGCCCGTCCTTCCAGCCGGGGAGTTCTCCGAGCCATTTGTACACTTCATCACTCAATGGTAAGCTCAGTTTGCAAACATGCCATGCCCTCAATGTAAATGATACATGCCATTAACTCGGCAGCTCGGCGAGACCTTATGGCTTTCCTTGCATCCTTTCCGAGAGAAGAGGGACTTGGGGGCCTTGGGCAGATGGGGCAGCAAAGCTAAGCAAACTGTTTAAATTATGTAAACGTTATTTACACAAAGGGTCGTAAAAGTACTTACAAGGGTTTTTTCCTGTTTTAATAAACCTGCCCTGAATCTGGGTGCCTTGTCATGTGCCGAAGCTCCCACAAATTCACCCGGGAGTAAAGAGGCCACAAGGACTCCTGTGTATAATATCCTTATTTAGGACTTTTTAAAATACCACTTAAAAAAAAAAAAACTTCAATGTTTAGAAGGGCAAACAGCCTTCATTAATTCATTGGCTTTTCAGTAAGTAATTTTTACTGAGTGTCGTATTTTAAAACACACCATTGGGTATATTTTCTTCCCTTAAAATGGAATAGTTCATTGAAAACCTTTTAAATTAACACAAGAGTGGGGAGAGGAGGAATTTGTGAAGTAAAAAATACATTTATTGAGTGTCCAGATGATATGGATCTGCAGGGTAAGCTGTTCTAAGGAACAAAGCTATTCTAAAGAAACAAGGTGGGGGGAAAATTTTGAAATTTGTGGGGGTTTTAACTGGCTCATTCACAAAAAAAAAAAAAAAAAAAAAAAAAAGTTGGATTTTATATAAATATGGTGTGTTTGATGGAGAAGCATCCCTTTGGAGATGACATGTGTACTGGCCAGGCTGCTTGGCGCTGTAGAGCACATGGAGCACAGAGCCTTTGACCTCACTTCCTCATCCTCAATGAAACTGGTGCCTGAAGTCCATAGCTCCAAATATACATAGAGAGATAGGTAGATAATAACTGCAGGCTGAGTCCTGTTCGCACCATCACATCCCCTAGCATGAGCCAGGGTCACTGGTGCAAATGCTGGGTAGATAAATCAGTATTTTTAATAAACAGCATAGGAGAAAGCACCTCTTGAGATGGATGTTATATATAGCAAATAACCCAGAAATGGAAAGCTGTCCAATTAGCAGTTAACTCAGATAATGGTTAGCACAACACAGGCCTTCTTTTCCAGTAGGCTCAGGATATGGGGAGCAGCATTTGGAGGGTTTTACACCAGTGTGCATGGGGCTGCACTTTTTTTAATGCCTATAAAAAATTAATCACAGGCTGTTTAAAAAAAAAAAAAAAAAAACTTAGGCAGAGGGAGGGATAACCTGTGTTAAAATTTCCACAGATGTCAAGCTGAAGCATAACTGATGGTGGCTAATAGCCTGCTTTTCCCTGGAGACTCGGCTGCTTTGGACTGTCAGATTAGAGCAGTTACCGCCCGCTCGGCAGACAGCTCCGGCCTCGCTGCCGCTGCGCGCTTTGAGCTGCTGCTGGGTACTTGTAGGGAAGGTAAATTGCGTCTTCAGAGCCTCCTATTTGCAACGCAAACTATTTAGGATTTTTGATATAACGTTGGCCCTATGGTTTGCAATTATTTTTAATGCAAGGTACTGTTTAAAAAAAAAAATTGATCAAACAGGAAAACCCTCTATGCCTCACTTAAGCAATCAATTTCTAATATGTATTAGAGATGTGAAGGGAGCAGTGTAGCAGATTTTACGACTTGATGCCAGTGACGCCGTAAACACTGGCTGTTTGGATGCAATCCAATTAGTCAGTAGGCAGCTCGTGATGGTCACCTCTGTGCCACGTTATTGTGAGCCTCCATGCAGCTAAGCACAGCCCTTGGTAGCTAATTGCACCTGTTGCACAGAAAACTAGCCCGGTTTGGATGAGAAACATGATCTTATAAACAGCGTAATGCTGTGTAATGAACTATCACCCTGCAGTGTAATGGAAACAAATGTGGAAAAATTAAGGTAGAAACCCCAGGGTATTGCATGTTCTCCTGAAGCTGTTCGGTGTTAGAGTTAAATTTCCCACCTGTTTGTGCAAGACGTGGTGTCGAGCCATGTATTAATTGCTGGCAAAAGGAGAATCAGCTTATTGTGCCCTCGGACTTGATTGGTTTTCAATGATCATTGCATTTAAATGCATTTATGGTAAGAAGTGGGATAGAGCACCCAAGAAAAGGAAAATAATTGTCAATGGGTCACTATATGCAGAAAGCAGCCATTCTGTGGGAGATATTAGGAAGTGTAATCGCTGTTAGAAACAGTAAAAGAATCCAGTAAATTCATAGGAAACTCCAAAGACTCACAGGTGAAAAGCAGATAAGAGTCAACAAGGTGTTTTTCTCATCAACTGAAAATATAATAAGTGTATAAAGAATGGAGCAACACTGACCATAAGGGAGGGATGGGAGGGAAGAAATCAATTAACGTTCCGGTCACTGTGGGGAGTTCTGTCCTCCCCTGGTATGTGCAGAAGTCAAGAAGTGCATTGAGATTCCGGGCACAGTCTGTCGGGGATACAGGAAGAAGTCTTCAATATTTAAGCAAGTGGAATAAACTATTGTTTATATCTGAACATTTTGTTTTATGCTACTTAGCATGAGAAAGCAACCAAAGGAAAGGCCAGCACCTGAAGATTTAATGGTAAGTGAAACTTCTGACTATATATTTATCTATCAGCACTTTTTATTAATGTATATTGAAGTGTATGTATTTTTTTAATGTGCTTTTCAGCATGTGCAAGTTCACATCAGAACTTATTCTGACTTGTACAGCAATTACACATTTGCAGATCCATAGAAACAAAAAGTGAAATTCTGATTCCACTGAAGTTGATGGATATTTTGCTGGGTGGCCAGGGCTTCGCTTGCAATTTCAGAAGTTAATACAGAACTTCCACAGCCAGCAGCAAATTTCAATCAGAACCATTTTGATGCTTAATACACTTTTTTCCTTTCTTTTTTTCCTTTTTTTTTTTTTTTCAGTTTTTATGTCCAGGGATTACTGCTTAATGTAGGTCACGCTTTGTCATCATTTGCCAGTCTTAACCTTTCAAAATCTGAAGATTGGAAATAGAGGATATAGTCAAAATAGTGTATTTCTAATGAAATGCTGGAGCTGCTGTTTTCAGTTATCTTCATGTAGAATGAAATTAGATTGGCTACAGAAGATTGAGTTAACATGTAGCTTTTGGTCTTTCGCCTCTCCATCTTGGAATCGGAGCTCAGAGATCACTTCTTTTGCTTGCAAATGTCATCTTTTCAGTTAAGCGGCAGTAGGGTACCTGCTCTCCAGCCCGTCCCCTGTGACTGTGTATTTAGGGTATAGCGCTGCTTTTTATAGTGTTTTTAAGCTGCCAGAAAAATATCCTATCAAACAATTATTGTAAATATTTTCAATAACTTTACACTGTAGATATGAGCTCTAGTCTGCTCTGACTCGTATCAAATACCTTACATTTTAAGTGTTTCATTAATTTTCTCCATATGCTACATTTCCTGCCTCGCAGAGGTTAATAAAAAATCATCGTAATTTATTTTTTGTGGGTTATATGTCAACAAATAATTTTAGGAAATTATAATGGGATAAGAACACGTTTGCATTTTCTTTCCTGCTTACATGCTATGAGCTACAAGCAGAATAAGCCAGTGTTTCTGTCGCAGCTCTTCTCTAGTTAAAGGCTAATCTCTGAGGATGCCCTAGGGCACACATCTCACAACTCAGACTAGTCTCAATTTAGTCCCTGGTTAGTAAAGTATTTAACTGTGAATCTAATTTTAAGGGTATTAACTTCAAGGGATCTACATTTGAAGTTAGGCACCTGATTAAATACCTTGACGAGATGAGGCCTTAAAGTTTACCAGAGCCCTTCTACGTTGTGCTGTGTGCCTGGAATGAAAGGCTTGCACTGCCTTATTTTGTCTTTTTTTATTAACTTTTGATGCTTGGAAAATTCTTGCAGTTAGTCACATCTGAGAAAACTTGGAACAGGTTCTAGAGATGTAGACACATTTACCTTGTGCACTATTATGCTATGGCTGGATAGCTTAGCTATTAAAACAACGGAATAGGGTTTCATAAAACCCATGTCTGTTTGTAAATGCATGTTTCAGTGATGCAATAGGCTTGCCACTTATAAATAAAACATCTGCAGATCGCACATACCCCATAAGTATATATGTATGTTTGTAAGCAATAACACCACTCCAGGGTGTAGAGTCATAAAAATGAGGCCAAAGGGTGAGTGCCTGCAGCACCAGGGAAGTGCACAGATTTATCTTTACAACTACATGCCCTGGAGTGTGCTAGTCCCCTTTTAAGGAGGTATTTTGTAAAATAATTTTAAAATTATAGCAGTTCAGGGAAAAAAAAAAAAAAAAAAGTCCTACTTTTTAAACAAAATATTTTAACACATTTTTCTCCTCGCCCTACTTTCTATTCAGTTATAAAGGAAGTTGCAGAAAGAAGTACTTAAGCATGAGAGAGGCTGCTGCTGAAATCAAGAGCAGACCCACTGCTCGTCCCAGCCCTGGGTAGCAGCCCTGACTCCCCCGGCAGCCCAATGGGCTCAGGGCACCCCGGGCTCCATCGTGGCTCTGCCAGCAGCTCCCACGTTTTCCTGGGCGCTCCTGTACTCCCGTGTTCGAGGGTCTTTGTGGCAGAGGAAAAGCGAGAACAAAAGGGGAGATGGAGGAAACCCAAGAAAATAATTCAGGGGTCACATACTTCCAACCGACCACTTATACATTGTACATTCATACATTGTGAAGTCAAAGAAGCAAAGTCAGCAGGGTTTCAAAGACGGTCCAAGGGAAGATGGAATCTGCACAAAGAGCACCCTTGGAAAGACCCCCCTGCACACAGAGTCCTGGTGAGGACTCGACCCACGACGCCAGGGTTTGGCGGAGTCGCTCTGAAGACCACGTTAGTACACACGGGAGTGACTTTGCTCCTGTCAGAAGCTTTTACTGGTGTTTTGGTGGCAGTTTTTTTAGGTAATTCATTATTTAGGTGAAATCTAAAGTCTGCGTGACAGTCTGCATTGCAAACAGCATTACTTGTCTTAGCAAGGAGCAATTTATTAGTAAAACTTGTGCAAATATATACATTAATGTATGCAAAGTGCATATATGCACAAAAACCTGCATGCCTGCGTGTAAACATATCTGTGCATACATAGATGAATATACATTTCTGTGCTGGGAAGTAGGACCAAAGGTAAGGCTGACTAAATATATTCCAGAGTTGCTTACCATAATATCCTTTCTAATTTGCTGTCTTTTGCTTCTGGAACCTGTAATTCTGATGGATATCTCCATTTCTTGAAAGCTGCACCTGTGTTAACTATCAATAATGGGTAGAATGATGTAGACATTATCAGCAAAATCCTGGACCTGTCAAAGTCAGCTTACCATCAATTTAAATGCGGCAAGGATTTCACTTCTGTCATTGTTTTGTGCTTTAGATGTAATGTGCTACCAAGGATAAAAGGTGTAACATGCAACCGTCGTTAGCTTCAGACAAAACATCAGAGTGCAGGTTTTCTCCCCTTGGAGGACATTAACCATACTGGAAGTCACTATTTTGTAACCAATTTAGTATAATTAAAGACTGAAAGCAAAATGAAGGGAGCAGAACATCAATCTTTTCCTGCTCTCCTGATGATCAGTGAATTGTTAAATGCACCTTAAGAGCTGGCTAACAATACTGGCGGTGCCAGATTGGCATCTCCATTGAAGCCACTGGGTTACACCAGGGATGGATTTACTGTCTGTCATGCTAGGAAACCCTTCTTTTCTTATAGAAGTCACCATGCGCATTTTGTTGAAAAATAGGGCCAAAGTCAAGGCTGTGTGAAATTCCTGCATAAAGTCAGGCTTTCTAGTACCATAGATACTCCTGTACATGTGAACACCACATTTTTGTAATAGCTAGAATAAGTTAAATCCTTATATTTATGCTCAGTTGCTCTGCCTTTTGTTCAGTCTGCTCACCCTCTAAAAAAGCAATGTTTTCATAACATCTGTTTCTCGGTGTGTGCATATTCAGTGATGTAATTGTTTCAAAGTATTTCCAGTTAATAGATTTTCGTGGGAGTGGAAAAAGATTTCACTGAGCAATGAGAAAATTGTCCATCCTGGGAAAGGAATGATTTTTCTAATTCACCGGTGGATACTCTGCACCTTGTTCTTAGTGTCTGCTCTTTTCTTCCTTCTGACGAGCTGAAAGACGTACAGTCAATTTGAAGCAAGTGTCTCCCTGTTCCAGCACTAAGGAAGTCCACACAGCATCGTAGGATGCCTCTCCTCTCCCCTTCCAGCAAGAAAAGGAAAACCTCCCCAAATCTTCTGCATAGAACGGGGAGAAATTCCTGAACTTCCTTTTTCCTTTGTAATACAGAGCTCCTGGCGTTGCAAGGCCGAGTCCCGGGGAAACGCAGGCGAGCACAAGTGGGGCAGGCGCGGGGGCCCTGCGGGTCAGCTCCGAGCTACTCCGCGTGCCGCCCGCGTCCGGACGCTGCGGCGGCTCGGGACGCTGCGGATCTGACTGTATTTACGGTATTTTTCCGAAGCTTTCCATTCTAAGCTCTATTTAATGGAATCTATGCATAGTAAGTAATCAGGTCAGAGAGAAGCAACATCCCCTGTTTGAGATCAATCGCTGGCTAATACTTTATCTAGGCCACTTTATTATCTCATGCTGATTCCATTCCCATTCTCCTCCTCCTTTGTAGCATGCACTTCAGCTGTGGTAAAAGTACGTATCGCATACATATTAAAAACATATACCCATTCTATCTGTATGTAAATGTGTGAGACACAGCTGGATATTGCAGGAGTTTGATTTACTAATAGTTATTATCTGTTCTAGCTGTTCAGTGGCAAAGAGAGTTGCAGAAAACAAGCTAGCGCAGAAATTGCCTTTATGATATCAGTAGCCTGCTTTGGTAATTGTTTAAAATCTCTCTCCTTCAGCTGGAAGGCTGGCCTTTTATTTTGCAGCCCGTGTGCACTTCTCAGAAAGCCGGCAGAATTGTTGACATCTCTTGTTGAGTTTTTTGTTAGTATAGCATTGAACTCTACAATGCTACATATGACTGTTTAAATGCAAGTGATTTACCTAAAGGAATTACATATGAAATACCAGGAGTCAAGTATGTAGCAGTTACTCCTTTATGCTCTCCCGTGGATGCATAAAAACACTGTCTTTAAGGTGCTGGATTTAGATTTCTCAAGGGAAGGATGAGGTAGGAGGATGCAGCGGTTTGGGGCCAAGAATACAGTCAGCTCTGCACTCTCTTACTTTTGCATAGATCTTCTGATCCCTGAGTTTCCAAATTGGAATCGCAAATTTAAATTGCTGACACTTTTTTAATGTTGAAGTGTCATTAATTTAGACGATTGTATAGATATCCTTCGTATCAAAAGCAGTGGCTTGCCAAAAGACATGGTTTCCCTCATTTTTTTAAGTGTAATGCGGAAGCTTCCTGTTCACGTGCTTTCAGCAATCCCTCTCTCTTGGTGTGTCAGGAGTGGCATTTAGACCAGGCACTCAGATCTCACTAGCTGCAGTGGCCATTTTTCATATAGGTTATTTGTTTCTACGCTTAAGTGTATTTTCTTAAGGTCAGCAGAATACTGATTCTCAAAAATGGATCCTGGCTCCTTGTGTCCCCATGTCCCACACATGTAGCAAAGTAGAATGAGAAGTATTTAGGCACCAAATCATAAAGGGTCTAGGCAGCAGCGCTCCCTACCAGGCAGAGCTGAACTTGTTTGCAGCTAACATGTTGCTCTTACGAAGGACTTTTATAGTTTAAACAAACAAATGGAGGATCAGCATAATCCGACCTGGATTTTTGTATCAAACCTCAGAGTAAAGCCCATAAAATACTGCCACTTAGGTTTGCCAATAAATAGGATTTCCCCGGTGGATAATTTGGCTTTTCAGTTCCACTGCCATGACATAGCTGAGTGAATACCTGGGCTTGCTGAGCAGGCTGGCGTTCTTTGACGACATGTTAACTTTTGAGAAGGAATAGAGGTCTGTTTGTTTTTTTCAAGTACATGCAGTAAATCTTTTGGAGAGAGCTTTATGGATCGGTGTTCTGTGTCTGCATCTATCTGGGTGTTTATATGTCATTGCTGAATCGCAGTGAGCCAAGAAATTTCATCTTTGGCTCCTTGCAAGTTTATTTATTTATTTATTTCTCTCAGCCGGTGCAGAATCTCTTGTCAGGTATGATGTGTCCAGGGTAGAATTGTCAGTGCTTGACCCAGTGATGGATAGTGCTGTTTGCAAGCGGCGAGACTCTCCTCTATCCCAGTGATCCTCGTTCTTTCACCTCTGGACAGGGAGAAATTCTCATAGACACCAGAGCACGTACCAGCTGTGGGGGCCAGGGCTGTCTTCTGATTTCTAAGGAGCAAACACAGACCTAATATGTTCTAGCTGTTACAAATATGATAAATTTTAAGCTGTCTCTTCAAGCTATCAGGTCAGTCGTTCAGCAGATGAGGAAAATCTTGTGCATGCCGAGGTTGGTGGCAAAATTGGATTTCCTCCCCTGCCCCATGCTCAGGACGTGCTGCCTAGTCCTCTTCCTCCGTAAGTGCAGCTCGGAGCTGGAGAAAAAACGTCTCATTTCAGGTGACTCTGATGCGCAGGCGATTCCCCACGCCACTGAAACGGGGAAGGGGGGCTGTGGATCTCTCTCTCTCTCTCTTTCCTTCTCCATCCTTCCATTTGGAAAAAAAAAAAAAAAAAAAGCTGTTTCTGTCCTTAGGGATATGATTTGCTCTTTTTTTGTCACTTGAGAAATCAGCTATCAAAATGGAGAAATACATTCCATCAGTGTCACTAAATCCAGCAATTACAGAAGACTAAGATTGTGACAAGGTTAACTTGAGAGCATTAGAGTTTTAAGGTGTTATATTTATTCACTGCCTTCTGCAGTCCCCTTGTTTGCACAGACGCTCACTGTTTGTTTTTTTTCAGAAAATGTGAAAATCTGAATTCTTCTTGCTAACATGCCCTAAAGCGGCATGACATACTCGTACTTTCCAGTGAAATGAAAAAAGAAATAGCTTGAGTGGGCTAAAGAAGTATTAAAAATGTAGGGAAATTGGGCAAAAACAAATTGGCAGCAGCATAGAAAGATACAGTTCATTTTTGGTTCCTTGAGTCTCCCGGGCTTTGCAGTTTAATTTGAGCAAATGTCTCATTTGGCACTTCTGCTTGTTCTGGAGTTTTCCAGACACTTGGACAAATATTTACATCTCAGTTTTGGTAGCAGAACTACAAATCTTTCAGTTGAGATGCATTGAGAATGCATGTGTTTGTGTTATTGGTATGTTTATGTTGATTGCTTTCCCTCTGCATTTATATGTAAAAAAAAAATTGTTAGTAGTTCTAAAATAAGAGTCATCTTCAATTCCCAGCACATTATTTTTCCCATTTGTTTCCAATTCGTTATGGAATTTGCTCTAACAGGAAGCTTTGGAAAATCTATGTATAATATTTATTCTTATTGTACAACTGGAATTTTAGATGGATTCAGACCCACTGCCGATTAAAATTGCTGACATCCGTATAGTCCCGGCTGTTGTGGGTCTGGATTCCAATTAGCACCTCAAGATGCTCCTGCGGTATTAAATAATAGTAATAATTGCCCGCAAATAGGCAGAGTATACAGCGGGAGCTACAGATACGGCTTCGTGGTGACCTGTGCGCATTATGTCTCCAATCCCATAATCAGATTGGTGCTGCTTGACTCTTGCATGCACAGAAATTCAGCTGGAGGATCAGGGCCTAAAGTAGTAAAAAATCAATTAATACTACTTTCTAATTTGTGCCGTTGACAAAAAAGAACGCATATAAATAGAGGACATT
The DNA here is from genome assembly GCA_013398735.1 of Nothocercus julius. Taxonomy (NCBI): domain Eukaryota; kingdom Metazoa; phylum Chordata; class Aves; order Tinamiformes; family Tinamidae; genus Nothocercus; species Nothocercus julius. The sequence goes on along the minus strand of VZSV01000075.1, from coordinate 432,420 downwards.
TTTCTACTTAAGAGGGCTGCACTGAAAGATTCTTAATTGGATTTTCATTGTGATTGACAGCATTTGATTATGACAGTAACTTTATTTGGCTGGACTGTTACAGGCCTCTTGTTCAGCGCTTTTTTTTTCCATCAAAGCTCTTTTTTCTTCGCAGAATTCCCGCCGGAGCAGCCAGGCCTGTGAAAGAGCCTTTTAGCACCTTTGTTGTGGCCCTCCCTGGTGACGCTTGGACCCAGCTGGTAGCAGAGAGGAAAATGGGCCCTGCACAAAGAGGCTGCAGCGCCTGGCGCCGCCGTCTCCATAATTTTAAGAGCCCCAGAAACCTGTTGAGGATTAGAAGTAGCTTTAGATGTGAAATGAGTGTTAAGTATTAGTAATCGGGAGATTAGGGCCCCGGGGACAATGGGAGATAAACAACTGCAATTAAGGCAAATCTGCCAGAGTAAACAAAATTTAGCAGAAACAGATGCCCTAACCATTTTGGGGGATTGATTGGAGGGCACCGAGGAATCGATTTTTGTCTTGTTTACACTTCCAAACCCCTGTGATAAACTGGGAGGCTAAATATTTCATAGCGCCTGATTTTAGTTAATTTTTTTTGCGGCTCCTCACAGTGGGTCTGCTCTCTTCGTGCAGTGACCAGGCCCGAGTTGATGCCGCCGTCACAGGGAGCAGCTAATTGCCTATGAAGGGCCCCTGTGTTTAAATGGGCTTGACAGGAATTTAAATTTTGTTTCAATCAACCTCTGCGCTCGCAGCCTGCTCCAGTTTCTAATTTTTAAATTAAACATGATTTTTTTCCCTTTTTTTTTTTAAGCTGCGGCCTTTCCGCCGGAGCTCGGCTCCCGGTGAAGGCAGCGGCCCCCAAAACGCCGCTTTATTAGGGCAGTAACAGCCAAACACGTGGAGCGGCGTCCGTGGAAAAGTTCATAGTGCCCTAAACGTGCATCCGCCTGCCTGCGTTTGATGGGAGGCGCCGGGATAAGCGCTCGCCGCTGGAAATCCGAGCGGCTCCAGCAAAGTCTGCCCCGCCGTGGGGAAACGTGGCCGGGAAACCTCCCCTTAGGAAACGGTGACATGAAAATCCAAGTTGGGGAATGGCGGTGGTTTTTGTGGCCTTGTTCATTTGTTCAGTGACCTTGGGTGAGATTCAAAGGAATGTTTTCTTCTGGCCAACTAGTGGTGGTTCCTTCTTATTGTTCCTTTCTGTGTCTTTAAGGGGCTCTGTACATGTATTCACATATAGATTTGTATCAATACTTTTTTTTCTTTTCCCAGGACAAGGTGTGTTCGTACTTACTCATTTAATACTTATTTTACTTTTTCTGGCCTTGCCTGAGTATGTTGTTTTGCACTAAACGTGAAAGGTGGTTAGGCACATAACTTGGCTGGGTCTTGGTTGAGAATATCCCAGGACTTTTAGAAACGACTTCTTCGATTTAATTGCACAACCTTCGTTACCGAGATGCTGGTGAAATGCAGATTGTTTTATTGCTCCTTGTGCTTTCCAGCCCGTCCGCTTTCCTGGTGGGGGGTGGCTCTGTGTGTGTGCGCAGCACGTTCTGCTGCAAGGTCTGGTGGGCAAATATTCGGGAAATTGTGTGAATCTGAATCATTGCAGGGGTTTACTTGTGGTCTTTTTCCCTGTGGATAGAAACCAGTTTTTCAAAATTTAGACTGCTTTTCCTCCACTTTTTTTTTTTTTTTTTTTTTTTTTACCCTAATCCAGGGAAATGCTGAGGCCCCGCTTAAAGGAGATACCAAATGAGCTTTCAGCTCATTTTAGGCCACCTCCAAGGGGGACATCTGCACTGATGGTAAAGCTCGATGAAGTTGAGGTTTGGGTTTGGGGTGAAGCTCCTCATCCTGCAGTGATTTGAATCCTCGTCACAGGGAGGATTTGAGCTGATTTGGAGTGAATCCGAGGGCGATGCGCTCCGGGCGCTCCGGCCCAGGCTGGAGCCGGTGCAGAGCAAACCTCTTCCCAAACCTCCCGCATCCCCACCACGCTGCACCAGCCATTTCACACTACGGCTCTGCTTCTGTTGTCGACAGCTTGCTAATGTTGACGTACTCCATCAGCCTTGGGCCACTCTCTTCCTCTTCTGCAGCTCTTCCTAACCTTGGCAGCACTTGCAAAAGCGAATTTCAATTATATTTTGGTTGCCTTAATTTTTTTAAGCGTCATCACGAGACTTACCTTGACTAGGAGTTAACTCCTTCCATTAGCTTGAGCACCCAGGCACGTGCCGAGCACGGGCGCTGGTTTAACAGCAGAGATCAAAAGCAAAACTGCCATGGAGAGGATGATCTGCAGATGGGCAAATTGACTCCTCTGCGCCACAGCCAACACCGCAACCCTGCCATAAATTCGAGACCTTCAGGACAGAAGTCCAGAAGGAGCCCAGAGATTCCTGTGTGCTACGGGAAGAGCAAAACTCCCGCCGACATGGACATATAGGCACATACATCCACGTGTCCCACCCAGGAGCACCAGAGCTTCCTGGGGACTGTTCTTAGAGCCAAGAACACAGCATTTGGCCATGGCCAATGTCCCAGCTTCAGAGGAAGGTGGGTTTGTTTTTTTCCTTTTTTTTTTTTTGTTGTTGTTGTTGTTTGTTTGTGTTTTGGGGGGGCGGGGGTGGTGTTTTTTTTCTTTTTTTTTCCCTTTCTTATATAGATTTAAAATCATAATGGGAGGTTTATATTCCATTTTAAAAGTGCCAATTCAGGTGTGGCGTGTAGACTGTCCCTGTTCAGGCGTGAGCCTTAGAGTGCTGGAGAAGGACGGGCCACCAGCTCTTTGAGTGTGGCTAGCCGTGGAGGGAGGAAACTTGGGAATGTCCATACAGGCACCGGAGGAGGGTGACACATTAAGCGGTTCTTCCTCTTCATCCACCTGTTGCACTTGGGAAGTGTCATTATTTAAAGATAAGTTCTGTGAACTCTAGCAGTCTCTGTGATGCCTCAACCAAAGTACTAGAGGAGATGAAAATCACTTCCCATTAATTTGATTGCACAAAAAGTAAGTGCCTAAACTTTTTGCAATGGAAAAAGTCTAAAAACACAGAAAAAATACCCTTCTCTTCCCAAAAAGGAATCCTTCTCAAAAGAAAAAATAGTAGTAAACAGAGAAGCTAGTTCCAAGACTAGCATGGTAGCATTATTCATTTATCATTTTGCCTGATATGCTTTGGACCGTCTTTTTGCCATCTTAAATATCATCAGAGAGAGAAATCATTAGTGTGCTAATCTAGATAGCCACAGCTCTAACACTGACCCAGGCTAATCTGCCTTTGCAATTTCAAGAACTATGTTTGACTCCTCTGAAAGTAACCTTAAATTGTAGTCTTGTAAGAATTCCAGAGCTGTATCCTTCACTCCTTCTCCTAATGAGGTTATGACCAAATGCTCATTATAATTGCTTTAGACTCCTTTTAATTTTCAAGCTTATTAATCATAAGAAGAGTTATTTAAAAATGCATAAATTAATCTTAGATTAAAAGCCCATCAAAGCCTCGAAACAATTAAGAATAAGTAGGATTTCCCTGGGGCAGCAAGTTTTATTTTAATAGTGTAGTCAGGTGGATATCAGAACATTGAAGTATGGTAGTGATTAATGTATGCAAAATTTAAATGAGAGCTTTTAAATGGCAAATCTAAATCACATATTGACCTAACTGTAGGCTTTAACTGCATTGTCTGTCATATATTTAAACTGTTTAGTAATCAACATCTTAATTACAATGTATGTTAGGGAGGCCTTGTGACAAACAAAACTCACCCCGTTCTGCCACTCGGCGCAGAAGGGTTTTTGCAGGCTGGGGCTGTGCTATTAACAGCTCCAAAAAAGGGAATGAGGAAGGAGAGCAGAAGCTTCAAGGAGACTGGTGGTACCTGATTTCGCTTGTAGCTGCGTGTTTGTCCCTGTGTTCAGGTGTTCAACACTGCTCGCTGCAGCTTTTCTGCCCCTTTTTGGTACCCGCTGTTCTCTGGTCTCCGATGTCGGTCCCTTTTTCTCTCCAGGCTGGCAGAAGCTGCAGGAGGTGCCTTCGTGCATGGGAGATGCACGGAGCAGTCCTTGCCTTGCGTAGGCCATGTTGTGAGGATGGGAGGTTCAAACCCAGAGCTGCAAGTCGGTAGGAGAGGCGGATGCTCTCTGGACAGGTTGGCTGGGATTTGACGTATTCGGTGCCATCGCGGCAGGGGCCACGAGGGACACCCCCCAGCCGGGGGAAAGAGGCTGTTAAGCAAGGGGAGACCTTGCTGGAGCTTTTGGACATGGACGTGGGCTTTCTAGAAGTGCCAAGGCGCCCAGTCGCTGCATTTCAGAGCCCTTCAGCCCTGTTCTGTAAAGCTGCCACGATCAAAATGCACCCTGAGACTGCAGAGGTAAAGCAAGGGATGCGACAGCCAGATTGCACGTAAATAATGTCTCACGGGGTCTTTTCATCGATTTACCTATTTCATGTCTCCGTGGACCACGACAAATATCTGGGAGCATCCAATCTTTTACCCCCATCCGGCCTTAGAAGCGAGCACTGGCGGTGCCTGATGCGTGGGGCAGCCCACGGGCACTCGAGACCCTTCGCAGCCCGCGAATTAGCAACAATTTGGGAGTCAGATATAGAGTATTGGCCTGAGGATTCCTAGCTACTATTCCTGGCTGTGGGAGCAGCAACCGGCCTCGTGGATAATTAGAGCAGCGTTTAGTTTGGCTTGTCCTTGGAGGCAGAAGCTCTAGATGTGAAATTCTCCACTACCAGAGGCAGCAGGAATGAAATCTCGCAGCAGGGACGTGGGGCCAGGGTGGGCTGGGGTGCTCGAGCACCTCATCCCTCCGTGGCCCTGCGGACACTGTTGCAGAGCTGGAGTTTGTGCTTGTCCTTTTGGAGCTTCTGCTCTCATCCCACCTGAGAAGGGGAGGAATTCGCTCTGGGACATGCGATGGGAGCTGGGAATAGCCTGGAAATATCGGCAGCAAGTGGAGAGCTGGGGGGGTCAAGAAGCGTGGCCCATAGGTTGACATCCAAGGTCTCGTTTCGCAGGACTGCGGAGCCTGGGCTCCTTTGGCCAGCCAGAGCCCTGGTGTCCTGCAGGGAGCCAGGATTTCCCAGGGCTTCACCTCCTGCAGATGGGGAGGCAGCATCAGCAGGGATTAGGGAATGGCAGGGAAGGATAGAGCAGCTTTCCAGGTCTCATTCTGTTCTTGAGAGAGGCCCCAGTGCTCAGAGCTGCCACGTTGTGCAGAGGAGAAGCTCCGGCTAGTGCCCAATGCACCGTGCGGCACCGGGAAGCAGGGCCGTGTCCTTCCAAATATTGCCTAATGAACTGCTGCCCAGCCTTCTCTCTCTGCCTTTCCCGAGCGGCATCAAAATCGCGTGTTAAGTGGAGAGTGAGCTTCCCTTAAAGCAGCCTGTAGCCATTAGTAATATTTATTTTCTCTATTTGTTTTAAGCCTGTGAAGACTGTGGTTTCCTCCATACTGTCCTGATGGAGCCCTGACCAGCAAGCGTGCAATGCCCCTAGCCCTAATGTGCCATTAATGATAGGTTAATGTACAGTATAATGTTTTTTGGACTATGGGTTCATTACACTTCTGAGTGCAAGGTCCTTCTACAGAGCGCCCAAGGTCCCATTGCATTATATCATGCAATAAAAATACCCTTTTCATATCACACACTAATAAACTGTATTTGAAATGCTGTCTAAGGGCACTGCCATCATCTTGATAGTCTGCGCCTGCAACAGTTGGGATCTTTTTATTGTGTTTTTTTGTTGTTACGCTCAATTCAAATTTTTTTAAATGAAATGCATAATTTGTCTTTGCTCCCTTTTAAAAAATAGGGGACAGTCCTTCTACTGTGCAGTTTGGGAACGGTTTTACAACAGAGGGTGCTTGAGAAAGGGGCTGTTGCAACCCACGGCAGGGCCATTTGGCCTCTTAAGGGACTTCAGAGGTGGTGGTCACCTTTAGGTGCTGGGTAGTCACAAGCAGTCTCAGTCCCTGCGCCCCCTTTTCTGTCCCTCCTTGCTGATACAAGTTGCTTTAATCCCACGTCTGGGGCTACGAGCAGTTCAAGACCGCCTATTACAACAGTTTCTCAGGAATTTGGTGCCCCTCGAGCAGGTTTTTGCTTCCTCCCTGCATTGCCCTCGCTCCTGGCCAGGACACACGTGGGCAGGATGGAGCTGCCGAGGACACAATTTAAACCCCATTGCAATAACCTGTGGGCGGGTGAATATCCGAAACGATGACTTCTCCAACCTGGGGAGAATACCGCGGAAGAAAATGGCTGAATTCTACGGTAGGCAAAATTATGGAACTTTTACCCTTGAATAATGGCAACTTAATTGACTGGGCTAAATGATGGATGGTTTGTGGGCAGTGAGTTTGAATTGCCGGCACAGCGTGCTCGGGGGGACGGTGCCCTTTTAATTTCATGTCAGATATTTAAATCATTTACATCACCCTCTGCCAGGTGCTCCCCCTTGAAAGAGTTAACCCGTCCGGCGGGACCCCGCAGCTCGAGAAACCTACCCTTTATCAAGAGAACGAGATGAGACAAGTTCATTTAAAAAGCCTGGTTTGTCATTGTTTATCTAATTTTCCGAGTTGACACACAAAATTAGGCTGCCTGACACTCACTCAGGGCTCTCCCCGGCCCCGTCCTGCCTGACCTTTTCCGCTGCGAGCGGATCCATGTTCCTGGCAGCCGCCTTCTCCGCTGCGGATTGTCGGGACCACTGGGCCGGGCAGAGCCGGGACGTGGGATTCGGCAGAGCTCTCTGCCAAGAGCTTTTCCGTGTACTTTCTGCTGCTCAGGTGCATTGGACCTATTGATTAACAGCAATTTTTAATGCTGAGTGTTCAAGGATCGGCAAGGAGATGGTTGCTACTCCCTAATGAGCGTGTAGAGGTCTGATGCCGTAGGGATGGGATTGGCACTGGTAGGGGCATGGAGCGCAGTGTCTTTGGGCCCCTCTTCCGAGCATCCCTTCCCACAGGGAAGTGCTTCCCGCTGCCGTTAGGCCTGTCGGCCTCGCCGCGAGCGCTCGTGGTACCGGGACTCTCCACTGTTAGATGAACCGTTGCTGACCGGGCATGAACGAAGTCTCCGTTACAGAGATTTTGCCGAGGAAAGTTTGACATCAGTCCCTGATTTGCCAGTTTGCAGTGAGTGCACATGGTTCTTCATCAAAAGTTCATTAAAAGGCCTCTACGTGTCCTCAAAATGAGGCATCAAAAGAAAAGGAACGGCTTGCAGGCCATGCCAGGGGGAGGGCAACATCTCGGCAGCGCAGTGGGAAACCTCACTGCGACTGCAAGCACATTGCAGACCTCCAGGCACGTGGTGTGTTCTCAGCATCACCCTGCAAAACAAAACAGATCAATACCAGGGTATTTAAGTGCATCGCGTTGCTCGCGCTTGTTCTAGACCATATTGCTAACTGTTGAAGCGAGGTGTCTTGACGCCAGTGATTTTTGATTGTTGCTGAGATGCTCAGAGGCCGGAATTTGCGAGTCACTAGTGCCCAAGCTGTTGCTTGGTTTGTTTTTCTTTCTTGAAGTGACAACTTACCATGGCCCCATCCTGCAGCCTGGGCATGCGTTAGATCTGTAGCTGGGCAGGTGCATTTCTCCCCTAGCAATTTTGATTTTTACTCATTTTTTTCCCTCCTTCCTTCCTTCTTTTCCTCCCCATCTGATCTCCCTGCCACTTTTCTCCACTGTCATCTTGGTGAAGGGCACTGATTTCTGATGAGCTTATTTTGGACTGTAAGAGTTGATGGCTGCAGCACTCTAGACACCAAGAAAGGGGAACTAGAGGACTGGATGCAAGACAATATATTGTTATATGGTGAGATACTGAGAACAACTTGTGAAGAAGTTGCTCAGAGCAGAGCTGATTGCTGGCGCAGCCGCAGGAATTTGGGACTTTGGGGGAAGTTCAGCCTGTTTTCCCTGCCACATTTCAGGGTTTGACACCAAGTGCAAGTACCTTTAATGTCATTTTCATTGTCTTTTCTCTTCCTGCATTGCTGTGAGCAAACCAAGGACAAGTTTGATAGACTAGTGCCTTGTCCACAAGGATGTTTTGCTCTTTGGCATACGTTTATTTTGCAGTTGCGGACATTGCAGAGGCAGCTATGGACAAGGGAGGTCAGGTATTAGAAGCAGAAAAGTGGTTTTGGCGTAATTTCAGCTCGGGCTGGACCTGGTACGTCCCATGACACTTGTGACGTTGCTCTCAGTGCTCACCTGATCCTGTCTGCCAGCGTTTGCAAAAACCATCTCACTGGGCATTGCAGACTTGGCTTTGATGGACACCTCTCTTCTCACATTCCCCGTAAAAAAAATAAAATAATCTAGTAAAAAATATCCCTTCTGCCTGCGAAAAATCCTCACCAGAGCCATAGAGTTTGAAAACAAGGCAGTAATCTAAACACTCCAAGTTAAACTTATTCCTGGGGAGTGAAATGAGAGTGGAAAACCCCGTGCTTTGGTGAAGCCCCCTCCCAAAACAGAGCGGACGGGGCTCGCGGCGCCGCTGGCCGATGCGTCGAACCCTGCAGGGTCCCTGCCCGCCGCCCGGAGCTTCGCTGCCTGCGTGCGAGATGCCGTCCTCAGCAGGGAGTCTCTCCATCGTAAAGGAGATTCATGGGAGAAGCGGACTGGCTTTAATAGCTTTTTTTTTTAATTGCCCCAATGCATCTGCTCCTCCTTGTCTGTGGGCTCTTGATTGTTCTTTTTCCTATTTCTCACTGGTGTCCTTGACTGTTGTTTTGTTTAAGAGGTGAAACTGCTATTTCTAGGCTGTGTTGCTTATAGTAAGCCTTCCCTGTACTTTTTTGCACCCTCAAACAGCAAAGTGCTGTACAAAAGATGCGTGTGCCAATGCTCGTGGCACTCACGAGAGGGCAAAACCCTTTACTCCCTTTGTAACCATGAGGCCGAGGGAGATTAAGCAGCTCCATGAAGGTCGTGCTGGAAAGTAGACAGCAGCGAGGGAATAAATGTCGGGACTGGTGCCGCCGGGCTCTCCGTTGTGCTGCCTCCTGAAGTGTTTTCGCAGGGAGGAATCAAATGAAAACAAGAATTTCAAATCCAAATTTCAGATGGACTTTCTGCTAAGGAACACATTAAAACTCTAATCTACGCGGCATGTCTGGAGCGGGTAGTAAAAAAGAAGAGGGTGCTGCCTCCCTTCCATGTCATTCCTGATATTAGGCATTCAAGACCACAGTAAAAGACTTTTAATAGCCAGGTGGTGGAAGGAAAAGACATTGTCCATATGCTCAGCGCCGTAAGCATCTGTGTGCTTATATGCATTATTTTAAGAGCGTTCGTCTTCTCTTGGTAGCACCAAGCTGTACGCTGCCCTCCGCCAAGCTCCTGGGTGGGATCGTGGTACCTCTGGATGCTCCTCTTCCTCGGTGGCCCCTTTCCCAGGCAGCGACTGCATCGGAGAACACGCACATCTGCCAGGATGGGGAATTCAGAGCTCCCTGTCAAGCTTAAAGTAGCTGTTTGCGGCTAAGAAGGGTGAAAGGAAGCAATTTGCTTCAAAAAATTGAATATTGGGGGAAAACATCCATTTCTGTAGCTGTTATGAAGAGCAAACTCAGAAAGGTCGATTGAAGTGGCAGGCAGCAGCTGCCCACAATTCCAAAGGCCTCAAGATAAAATTAAGGGCTCGCGGCGGGAGCCCCGCGGGAGGTGCCGACGAACCGGAGCCGTTCGGAGCCGGACTAAGCGAGTTCTGTGAGCCGACTTTCCTCTGGGAACCTGCGGTCGCCCGAGAGCTGCGCCAGGCCCCCCGTTAGCTGGGGTGGGTGATCCGCTGATTGAAACCGCGTGGATCCACGGGTGGGCAGTGAGGAGCAGGAGCATCCCAGGATCTGCCATCCCAGGATCTGCTCCCATCCCAGCAGGAGAAGCCCCCCAGGAGTGATGCTGCCGGTGGGGACCCGCTGGGGTGACACCGGTGGTGGGTGCCAAGGGGGCCCAGGTGCCTCTGCCTCGCCAGGCAGAGGGGAGGGCAGCGATGCCCAGAGCTCGCGCTGCAGCCGCAGCTCGGTCCCGGCGCTGGTACCCGGGCGGCTTTCCGGGCACCTGGGCTCAGTGCAGGGGGAGAGAACACTGGTGACACTGCAGCTCCTCGTGTGCTAGTGACACTGCAGCTCCTCGTGCGCTGGTGACACTGCAGCTCTTCATCTGCTGGTGACGCTGCAGCTCCTCGTGCACTGGTGACGCTGCAGCTCCTCGTGCACTGGTGACGCTGCAGCTCCTTGTGCACTAGTGACACTGCAGCTCCTCGTGCACTGGTGACGCTGCAGCTCCTCATGTGCTAGTGACACTGCAGCTCCTCATGCGCTGGTGGCACTGCAGCTCCTTGTGCACTTGTGACGCTGCAGCTCCTCATGTGCTAGTGACACTGCAGCTCTTCATCTGCTGGTGACACTGCAGCTCCTCGTGCGCTAGTGACGCTGCAGCTCCTAATGCACTGGTGACGCTGCAGCTCCTCATGTGCTGGTGACGCTGCAGCTCTTCATGCACTAGTGATGCTGCAGCTCCTCATGCACTGGTGACGCTGCAGCTCCTCGTGCACGGGTGACACTGCAGCTCTCCCACTGGCAGGTCCTGCTCTCCCGCTGGTGTCTCGCTCAGCTTGGTCACTGTTCCAGCGTCCCCTGGCCCCTTTCTTCAAGGTCAACTGGGAGAGCAAGTGATCTGGTCCCATGTTTTGAAGAAGGGCTCTCCACTTCTCATATGGTTGGACTTGATGATCTTGAAGGCCTTTCCCAACCCTAACAATTCTGTGGTTCTGTACTTTAACCTGGTTAAAGGTGTTAGCTGATTTTCCAGACATCCAAAGGGCTGAAGTAAGAGCATCTCATGCTTCCCCCCATGTTTTTTTGTGTCGTTGATGGCATATTTTATTCCCGTGGCTCCTGCATTTGCTGGCCCTGGCGCACAGAGTGTTTCATGGCTTCGAGCGGGCGCTGCGAGGATTTGTTGTGCCCTTTATCCCAGCGCTGCTTCCCTGCTCCGCTCGGTGCCATCTTCGCCCAGGCATCGCCCTCCTGCTCCGCCAGCCCGTTGCAGCCGCTCTGGGCGCGCTGGTGGTTCCCAGCCGGACGTCACCGTCCCCGGGGCTCCCGGCACAGCTACTCCCTGTTTCCAGGCGTTGTTTGCAAGAACGGTGAAGTTTAGTGTCGCAAAAACCAGGCTGCCTCTGCGTGATTTGGAGTAGAGATTTTCATCATCCGTGATGGTTTCTCCTGGCGAACGCTTCCTTTCAGCCATTTGTATAATTGCGGTACTGGGTTTCCTGTGGATTTTTATACTTCATTTGAGATTCATCCGAAGATGGCATGTTCCCATCTCTAGGAATGTGGCCAGATTGGGACATGAGCTGGCTGCCGAAATTGCAGGCCATATTTTCGCTTCCTCCTGAGGTGCTGTTCTGATTTTGCGAGGTGTCTGAGATGCAGCTTCCCCTGTCTGCAGTAGCCATCGAATTCACGGGCGAGAATATTTTATACTTATCCCTCTTTCCATCATACTGTAATTTCCTGCCGTAGCTTCTCATGGAGACCCATTTCAGTTGCGTTACGTGAGATTTTCATTTCTTTGTCAACCCTTCACTCCAAGTGACACCCGCTAGCACGTAGCTACCTCCCGGTATGGCCACCGGTAGCTGCTGCAGGACCCTGGCGCCTGGTGCTGCTGCAGCTACGGGCACAAAAATCATGGACCAGGTGGCACTGGAGGGGCGCTGGGTTTTTAGGTGATTTCTAGAACTATCCATTAAAGCATAAAGGGCATGTGAGGCGTGGGGTTCCCAGCAGCACGAGCCAAGGACGCCGGTATCGGTGCCCGTGCCGTTCACACCGCGGGCGTTCCACGTGCCGAAGGGCACGGTTGGGTCTCGCCCCCTGGACGGAGCAGGTCACGGTGTGAACATGATCCCTCTTCGATTCCCAACGCAGAGGGCAGTGCTAAGCAACAAGAAAGGGCTATGCAGTGGGGAGAGAAGATTTAAAACTACGAGACCGCAAACCTTTACAAAGAAACTGGCGGAGAAGTGTTTTCATTGGATATCTTTTTACCAAAATACCATGTATTTGAGCAGCCTGACAGGTCATGCTAGAAAGGAGCTGGACCAAAGCACTGTGAATAAATAGCACATAAAAACCGTGTGTTCAAGGAGTGCTAGACTGCGGTAAAGAGTCTGTGTGAACGGAGTACGTGGATCATATGGATCCAAGAGAAAGTCTGCTGAATTGAAGCAGTCCTCTGCTGCCTTTTTGTGATGGTGGTCACAGGATATTCTGATGCATTTTTGGGGGAAAATAAAAATTCTATACTAATTTTTGGGCTGTTTGTCTCAGCTAGCTCTGTATGTGCCGTTTGCAGGGCCACCCCTTCATCGTGCAGTACAACGACGGGAACGCCGAGGTCGTGTCCATGTGGGTGTGCAGGATGCTGGAGGAGCGGCGGGCGAGCCAGGGCGCGCAGTGAGCGCGGACACGTGGACACACGGACACACGGACACGTGGACACGTGGACACGCGGCTCCGGCAGCACCACCCCGCACCCCAGTCTGTCACTCTGTCTGGATCATATTTTGCTAAAGAAATATTTTATAGAAGCACCAAAAAATTCTTTACGTTGCTGCCCTTTTCCCCCCTGCCTCATATTAAGGAATTTTCTTCTCATGTTTATTTTGTTGCTGAGCAATTTAATGTCTTCAGATACTCCTCGGTTTAACTGTACACAGCCTCAAAGCAAGTATTTTATAGCTCTATTTTTGGTTATTGAATATATTGTGTATTTCATGGCTCCCGTGTATTTTTTAACTGCTGTTTGTCTCTTGCTCTGCTGGCCCTTTGGAGGACTTTTCAAGAAGCTGAGCAGCACAAAATGCTTGTCTGAAAGTCTGTTTGTTTTAATAATAATAATAATGATAATGATAATGATAATGATAATAAGTGTCTGGACTTGGCTGTGGTGGAGGGAGGCGAGGGGTGGCGCTTCCCCAGTTCCCAGTGGGGATGGGGTAGGGGGCTGTTTGCTTGGGGTTTTGTTTCCTTTTTTTTTTTTTTTTTTTTTTTTTTTTTTTTTTTGATTAGAAATCAAAATGTTGTTAAAAAAAGCTGAGGTAGTTTATTACATACCAGCAAGTTAAAACCCCTTGCAGTGAAAAATTTCTCCTGAACCACTGCAAATCCTAAATATTACTTTGGAAGTAGTCTGGAAAATACTTTGTTTCCTTCCTCGGAGGGATCATTTGTCTTCTGGTGAAGTGTAGAGGTTGCAGGCGTGAACTTATAGACTAAAGTTTGTCTTAATTGCTCTGATGTCACAACCTGGCTGGCAGATAACGGCGCAATGAATGAGCCGACGTGACCGATCCCTGCAGGTCCTTTTTCTAAAGTGAGACAAATCCCTTCCCTTTGAGCCGAGCAGGCTGCAGGCAGCTCTTTCATTTATTTAGCTCTAACAGTTTGCATTAGCTTTCCCTGGATAAGAAGTCTCTCCCTCACATGTGGTTGAGCAGGCGGCAAACAGGAGGGATCTGCCGGCGCCTTTCCCGACGAGGAGGTCGCCAGGGGAAGACGGCGCCCGCGGAGCCGATGCGAGGTGGGAACGTCATGGATGCGGCCGGCGCTCTGCGACGCTGGGGCCTCCATCCTCTTTCCTCTCCCAGGCGGATAAATGGGAGGGCGCCGGGGGCTCCGCTTGCATCCTGCGTGGGAGCGCTGAGGGCAGGGGGAATCGGGTCAAACTGGGCCAGGATCCGTGTTTGTGCGCGGTCGGAACGGGTGCACGTGCCCCCTTCCTGCTGGGTTTTGGAGGGGGAGCCGGGCGCGCTTTTGGGGTGAAAACCCTGCGGAAACGGGGCGCTGTGGTGCCCTGCGCCGAGGGGACACGAGGAGCAGGCAGGCGCCCCGCGTGCACGCGTGTCCTCGCGTGCGTGCACGCGTGTCCTCGCGTGCGCACACGCGTGTGCCTGCACTGGGGCCAGCAGCAGGGTTTGCAGCCGGCTGCGCCGCAGGAAGCCGGAGCAGCCACCGGCCTGTCCCTCTTCCCGGGCTCCGGAGCCGTCGCGAAGGCGGCGGCGGCCCCTGCACTGCCGGGTGGCGAGGGGAGCGCTGAGGAGCGTCCTGTGGGCGCATGGAGAGCCAGGGTGCCAATCCGGGAAGCGGCCGTGGAGCAGCGACTCCAGCGCAGCAGCTGCAGAGCAGCGCGTGTGCTTTTCCTGAATCCTGCAGGTGTTTGGCCCTATGGGAAAAGCTGAAGTGGAAAGGCAAAGGGAAAGGGCCCGGCTGCTGGGCCTGTCCGCCCCAAAGGGCCTGGGGCAGGTTGGAAGCAAAATCGGGGAATCTGGGTCTTTGCTGCGGTAGGAAGAAGCCTCTTGAGGGGGGGTTGTGACATCTGCTGCCTTGGAGCAGCAGGATCCGCTGCCTGCGGATTGCGGCCCTGCGCTGCTCCGGCCGGTCCCCAGCGGGACAGCGGGATGTCCCGGACACCCCCGGAGCTTTGGGCAGGGGTGCAGGAGGCGCAGGAGCATCGGGCTGCGGAGCGCAGGGCTCGGCCGCATCCGCACGGAGCCCCTGGGAGACGAGCGAGGGGCCGGGGCCGACGCGGGCGGCCGTGAGCCCCCAGGTCCCCGCGTCCCCCCGGCCTGCGCGGCCGCCGCGCGCTGCCCTTCCACTGCAGGGAGCTCAGCCCGCCCTGCGAACCCGGATGGGCAGAAAGAGCAACAAAAAATACCAATAATTCAGGCACACTGAATTAAAAATAATATAGGGCTTTAAGGAAAGCAGCGCTCCCAGGTGTGTTCCTCTCCTCGCAGGAAGCAGCAGCCGGAGTCTTGTCGCGAGGCCGCTTTACCTTCAGGAAAGGGTATTGCAGTAAAGCGCGAGGGTGCTCGAGGACAGGATTTATAGACTGAGTGGCCCCGGGAGCAGCGGCTGCCACGGCCGCTCGCGCTGGGTCCTGCAGCCAAAGTTCAAGGTTTGTAAGAGCCGCTCGGCCCAGGAGCCCTTTGGTGGCAGGAGGCTGCCTGGGACTGTGGGAGGCGGAGAAGGAGAAGGAGAAGGAGAAGGAGAAGGAGAAGGAGAAGGAGAAGGAGAAGGAGAAGGAGAAGGAGAAGGAGAAGGAGAAGGAGAAGGAGAAGGAGAAGGAGAAGGAGAAGGAGAAGGAGAAGGAGGAGAACAGCACAGTGAGAGCAAGTGCACCAGGCCCCTGCGCCCAGGTGAGTGCGGCTGAGCCCGCCAGGCCCAGCCGTGCCGGGGGCCCCGTCCTGGCCCGTCCTGCTCTGGGTTTAGCGGAGGGGGCCGGAGTTAATTGCTGCCCTCAGCTCATCCCGCTCCGTCTCCACCAGGGCGCTGTTTTAACCTGATCGATCCGGCCGTGCTATGGAGCGGGCGCGTTGCGTGCGCAGCACCCCCCGCAGCGCTGCCCCGCCGCGCCGGCCCCGCAAAATAAGGCAGATTTAGAGCCGCGGGATGGGGGGGCTCGCGGGGGCCACGCGGTGAGCGGCGCCTCCGCTGCAGGGGGAATGGGAGGGGGTCGGGCACCCGGGATAGGGTGCGTGGAGGGACCTCAGGATGCAGCGAGGAGGCCCGTGGCAGGGACGGGCCCTGGGGTGCAGGGAGAGGGCGCAGCAAGGAGGGTCGGGGCACACGGGATTGGGGGTGCACGGGGTGCGGGGGGAGCCCGGGGGTGCAAGGAGGTGTCCGGGTGCCTAGAGGGGATTCATGGTGGGGGACCCGGCGAGCAAAGAGGGGAACTCAGTATATGGGGGAGAACCAAGGGACCCAAGATCCACAGGGGAGCTACATGGTGGGGGACCTGGGGTGCATAGAAGGGAACCCAGGCTATGTGAGAGGGGGCACAAGGGGACCCAGCGTTCATAGAGGGGGCTACATGATGGGGGACCCGGGGCACAGAGACAGGGGGTGCATAGAGGGGGTGCACGGAGGGGATGCCTGGGGAGGGGGACACTTGGCAGGAACCCCGGGGGCATCCGCGGCCCTCGGCCCCCGCGGGGCCCTTAGCACGTCGGGTCAGGGGGAGGATGCCCGGCCCGCAGGGAGCCGCCGCCCGCTCCCTTTGTCAATGTCCAGTAATTAAAATGTCACCGTTTAATTTTCAGGCCTCTCGGAGCAATCTTTTCCTAATAAAGAGTCTAATCGAAACGCTATTTCCCCCCCCGCCTCCCCGGGAAGGGCCGCGGAAGAGGCTGTAAATGCGCAGAGCCGCTGCGGATCGATAGAGAGAAGCCCGGATTGATCGGCCTCTAAAATTAAATTTATTGGGGTCATGGTTTTATATGGTGCTGATACAACTGTTAAATGGGGAACATTCATTTCCAATAGGAGGCGTTTATTAAACTTCCACTGAATTAGACCGCCGTGATTTATGTGGCAATCTCGGCGCAGCCCTCCAGGAGCGAGGGGCCCTTCGCGGCCGGCCCCGGGTGATTATTTATTTATACACCCGTGACACGGCTCCCTAAGTTTTAACCGAAATTACCCGCCGGCCTCGCCCGCGAGCGGCGCCGCCCG
>VZSV01000075.1:353752-381197 GCA_013398735.1 Nothocercus julius | reverse complement strand
TCTCTCTCTCTCTCTCTCTCTCTCTCTCTCTCTCTCTCTCTCTCTCTCTCTCTTTCTTTTCTTTTTTTAATATGCCTCTGTGTTTCAGAATATGTTCACATTGCTTAGCAAAGGTGATTAACTGCATTGGCTTCTTTGTTCCTTGGTCCTGTGCATGGTATATGTATATATGACGTGTATATGCATTGGAATGTGTGTGTATGTGTATTTTCATTTATTTCCCCCCTAGATTGCCCTTTGCTTTGGGCTGGGAAGTGGTTTGGTGCTTGCAGCACCCCTGGCTCAAGCAGTGGAAGCTCTGTGTTCTCCGTGAACGCACGGAGAGACACCATGGAGGGGGACACTTGACTTTTGAAATGCTGGACTGAAACCCAGGAAACCAATCCCCTCCTTGCAAGAGCCTTTAATGCTGTTGTCTGTATGTGCAAAAAGGGATAGGCAGAAGATAAATCCACAAACATACGAGAGTCATTCGGGTGACATTACTGAGTGACAGAAGCCTTGCATGTCCCTCTTCAGAGCGGGATTTGGGAGGGCAGTTAATGACAGTAATTTGGTCAGTAAAGATGAAGAGGAGCAGCATTGAAACAGCATCTTCCCTTCTGCCCTCTGAATGGGATGGGAGTCCGGAGGGCGGTTTCCTTACCATAGTGCAAGGAAACTAGGGGGGCGTGTGTGAGCATTGCTTACTTTGCTGCAGAAACATTACACACTCTCTGCTTTTTCACTTGGTCAACGTTTCCATAGAAAGCTGTGACTTTTTCTATCTAAGTTTTTTTAGGCAACTTTTTCGATTCTAGTTTTCTTGTGACTAAAGCCAAGTTAAATGCAATATCTTTTTTTGTGGTTTACTTGCAATGGTTTTAATATTTTTTGAATCATAGGTGTGGCTACAACTTGGCCTGTAAAATCTAGATTCCATCAAGTGGTTTGTTTCCATGCAAGGCAGGGGTTCTTGGATGAGTGCATTAATTAAATTCAGATTTATTTGCATTATAAGATAAATGTGGTGCTGCAAGTGTGGGGTTGCAGGGGAAGGGGACAGAGTGCCAGGCTGAGGGGACTGGGAAATTAAATGTGCCTCTTCCCACAGAGGAAGCTTCCCTAGGGTGTGTCATGACTTTGAAGGAATGTTTTCTATAGTCTAGTCTATGACCTACGCAAGCCAGGGAAATACTGCCCAGGGGATGTATTATTAGCTTTCTAACACATGGTTGAACGTTTTGTCCTGGGATTAAGCGTTGCTAACCCAGGGGTTCTTAAGCACTGGGCGCTTGTCTTTTGGGCCTGCAGGTGACCCAAGGCAGTTAGTTTTGGTGGCACGGGCAGCCCTGGGAAGGGTGGCCTAAATTCTGAGGATGGGAGTGGGAGCTGGGGAACTGTTTTGTCCTGACTCTGGGCCCTCACATAATGGGCACCTTCTGTGTCTGCCTCTGCTGGCTGGTGTCATTTGAGACCATTGTCTTTATCCTCCTTTGAATATTGAAGAAAAGCAGGAAGGTCAGCTTCCTCTCCTATTATTCCATCATCTTCTTTTGTTTTTACATAGTGGGAAGCAGAAACCAATCATTGTGGGTGATATGAAAAACTTAGCTTCCTGCTTTCTCTTTCTTTGTCCCCATGCTGCTTTTTAGTCGTCTTTCCCAGGATGTGCATTCAGTGCTTGGCACTGCTGCCGCCCGCTGCTCTCTTTTCCAAGCTGCGCTGATACTTGGAATGAAATCAGTGTGATTCTTAGCGATCTTGGTTCTGGTGTCCTGAATAGCAGCCAAAGGAGTCATCAATGTCTCATTAACTTGACTGACCTGGGATTCTGAGTCCTTCTCAGTGGGAACTGGATTGAGTAGCAACACAGTGAGATTTTGAAACAGGAGACAAGATTCCTGACTGCAAGTGTTTTGACCTGATACTGGCCGAGAGACCTGAGAAGTGAGGATTTTGCACCCAGCTGATGACTCTTCTTCTGTATTAATAAATGTATTTTGGTCCTCTAAAATCAGTCTAGCCGAAGATCTGATGTAAATGTGAATTCTATGTCATATCATTGCATATTTTAATGTGTGTGTTCAGTTAGGAATAAATCAAGTTTTGTTGTACATTAATCTGTATAAACAGAGGTCATACCTATTATTAGCGCTCCCCACTGTGTGCTCTCTGACAGACAATAAGCTCTTCAAAGTCTGAAAAATCAACTACTCTTGAATTATTAGAAGGTCACATGTGGTTCAAGCATAGCTTTCTTGCTAGTGCTTTGCTATTAATGTGGCTTCCTTGTATTTCAGATGCCTTTTTGAGAGATGAGTTGGGATAGATGAGCGTGATTTGGCTCAGTAGCTTTTCCAGCTAGTGGCAAATGTAACCCAAAGTGCATGTAGGCATTGGGTTGTCATATGCTACCAAGGAACCGTTCCCAGATTTATGCCCACATCTCCACCTCTGCCCAGGTTTCGGAGGTTTACAGTTTTTTTTTTTTTTTTTTTTTAATACTTTCTGGAACATCCAAAGGATGAGATATATCATATGTATTGCTCATAGTTCTTGATTCCCATCTTTGGTTCCTCCTTCAGTTCTGAAAAACACTGTGTTATTCAGCCTACTAGTTATCTGCAGATCTGTTTATTTGACTGTAGCTGCATGAAGAGCTGCCTGTAGTGATGCCTGAGGTTTTTCTCCTGAACTGATGTATCGGCAGCATAGTAAAACACATTAGAAATTCAGCTTTCCTCCAGGTCTTGCTGCTTTGTGTTTAGTAACTTGAAATTTCACATGCATCTTCTTCCTAACCTGCTGAAGTTCATAGGCTAGAAGTCATGTAAACAGGGGAATGCTGTTTCTTGGCCTTGCTTTTAGTTGGAACTTGTTCATGTGCAGATGTTTCTATAAAATACCAAAGGATAATAATTCTAACTCATATGGTTGAAGAAAGTTTCAGATGGGCAAATTCTTTCCTTAAATGTAATAGAAAGTATTACTGCCCTCCAAAACTTGTCTCTTGCACCCTCAGGTTGTCATGGCCGCTACGTTATTGATAGACAAAACGTGGAAAGTGGAGGAGTGATTCCTAGATAACTGGTGATGCTTAAACAAGAAAATACTTAATCGTTAAAGAGCAGATAAAAGACTGTTAGGCCAGTTCTGGTCTTCAGCAAATATCCAGGTCTGTATTTTCGTTTCTAGGAAAGGTTAGGGCTAACCAAGCAAAATGAAAATAACTTGGACCATCTCCCCTGCTTCATTAAAAACGGCTTTGTTTCAAAAATTAGTAAAGGAAAGGCAAGAGAATGGGTGTCTTGCCTTGAAAGAAGAGGAAGACTTGAATGGAGAAAACACTTGCTGGTCTCCTTACTTACAAAGACTTATGCAAAAGTGTATTAAAGGGATGTTTTTAGAGCTTTAAATGCTCGAAATCATTATTTATCCCAAGAACAGAGGGAAACATGATGCTTATCAGTGCTATAAGAGAGTTGATGCATATAACTTGAGGCTTACCTCAATTTCATGCTGGTATTCAGTCCTCATGAAACTGGAGAGGTGACATTTCACTTGTGTGGTGCATCCTACCTGATGTTCTGAAGGGCAGTAATGCAAAGGAAAAACTCTTGGTATTGTTCAAACTTCTAGTTCATCTTGAAGGGTTCTGCTTTATGAGCATTTTAAAAGAACGATGTACTATGACTTCCTTATGCACTTTTAAGAAAATCTGGGATTCATAGTGGAAACTTTCTGAAAGAAAGAAGTTATAAGCAAAGTGACTGGCCTTTTAAAAAGGACTATAGGCATGTCGATATGACTGCTTGATGGAAAACTGTTTTTCAGCTTATTGACAGAGTGGAAACTTTTGGCTCCATCACATATTTCTGCCATAACAATTAAGGCTAATTGTTAGTAGTAATAAATTATTAAGGGAACAGCGTGTTTGGTCAGTGTATTTCATAAGTAATTATTGTAAGCAGATTTATTTCATTTGGGTTGCATCTCTGGCTTGGGAAAAGGAAATCTTTTAAGGGTAAATTATTGAGCTTTTCCCATACCTGATGTTTTGCCCAAATCTCTTAATCTTTCAGTCTATCTCCCTCCCTTCCTCTCCCCACTTTCCTCCCTCCTCCCTTGTTGTTCTAGATGGTTTTTTTTTTAGCTATTGTTTCAGCCTTTTCTATAGGCTTGTGGTTAGAGATAAAAGTGTCAGATGTCCTCGTCATCTTGTATCTTATGAGCCGGTGCAGGAACATGGTGACATGTGAAGTGGTACCCTCTGCAAAGGCTCCCGCCTTTTTGTTTCTTTTTTTCTTTTTTTCTTTTTCCCCAAGATAATTACAAACAAATATTTCATTTTTTTTTTCTGTTTTTCCTGCTCTTGAGACATTAATGCAGCAGTCGGTTGCTTTTGAGAGAATGGCGAATTAATTATACGCTGCCTTAAACCTGCTGTTCAGTGCTTTACGAATCAGTATTTGGATTTAACGTGAATTTAATAGTTAAAACATTTGTAGATAGTAGTAGCAGTCAATGATGACACAGTCTGTCTCCTGTGTTCCTTCCTAAGAAAATAGAACAAACAAGGAAAGAAAAAGTCTGCATGTTATCTAAAATACTTTGATGTTCTTGTATAATTTTGTACCCTAAAGTGTTATCTCATTTGAAGCTAAGTAAATAGCAAAATTTTGTTTATTTGCGAAGGGCAGATATGTAAACACTTCAGCGCTTGACAAGAACTTGTGGAATGTGGAGAACAGATCCCTTTGCAGCTCCCTAATGCGCAGGAGGAAAAAGGTGGGAGGGGGTTGGGCTTGGTGGTGGTGTGTTTTTTTACTTTTGAGGAACACAAGCATTAGTATTATGGCAATACATATATATATATATTTTTTTTTAATCAAATGATGCCTAAGTTGGCTTACAAATATGAAGAAATAATATCTGTTGATATAGTGGAGATTTAACTTGCTGTTGCTGGCAACCATCAGAACTGATTGTAGGAATAACCTTTAAATTGCCTTGCTGTTGAGAGGTTCTTTAAGCCTTCTCTTTGTCCTTGTTGCGCTATGGATCCATTCACTGAATTCCAGGTGTGCTCTTGTCCAACTTTCCTTTAAATTTGACTTTTGCAAGCTGCTTTGCTTCAGTCAGATACTTTATTCCGAGAGTAACTGGAGCTGAATTCTCCAGTATTCTGCCAAAAAATATGGCGAAAAGGACTATTTGTAAGTCCCAAATCAGCTGAAACATTTATGTGATGTTATTTTTGTGTTTTAATTGCATGTGAAGGCATATCCATTTTGTCTTTTTGTAAAACCTAACATCACCTGGCGAAAAAAATCCATGTTTGTCATCCTGTGTGGCTTCCCAAAGCAGAGACGTCTTAGGGTGTGGGGTTTTTTTTTTAATTTTATAGTAAGGGGCAATCTTCCAGACTAACGTAGTAACTTATACAGCTATCAATATTTTGCTCTATTGATGTAGACTTCCAATATTCAACATTGGAGAGATTACAATATAGCACAGTGAGCTCTTTGCACAGCTGTTGGTGCTTGACTGGGCTGCAGGAATCAAGCTTTCTGTCAGCTAGTTGAAAGGTTTAGTTAAGGATAAAAAGATTCGTAATAAAAAGTAAATTTGTGTGGCGATGACCCTCTCCCAAATAACTGAAAATAATTGTCTTCATTATTAGCTGTTTGTCTTTACAGAGGCACATTGTTTTGTGTTCAGAGATTGTCTAAATTAGTATTTTTGCAATTACTTTTCATGAAAATTATGCTAGCAGATAGCTGTGCAAAAATAATTCCCATCTGCGTAGCTAAATACATGAGGGACAATTAAGTTTGAGCATGGCTAAAAAAAAAATTGGAGTCACCTAAAGGACTAAAATAAAGATAATAACTAGTGTGTCAGCAGCCTTGTTTAATACCAAAAGTAATAGTATAGTTCACCTAGTGAATAAAATCTCTCGAGAACCTGAAACTTTTGTTACAGATTAAAATAAAACGTGGCTTACTTTAAATCAAACCCAATTCAGAGCTCGCTGAAGTCTCTGGCAGACCCTGCAGCCGAGTTGGGCATGTGGGGCCAGGAGTGCAGGGCACAGGGAGGGCTGGTGCCTCAGCTGCTCTGGTTTGTAATGCACAGTGTGTGAGAAAAAGGGAAAAAAGAGAGAAAAAAAAGCAGCAAAAAAGAAAGAAGTTGGTAATTTGAGGGTTCCAGTGCAGAACTGCAGTTTCTGGTTTAGGGGCAGTCCCAGCTGATTCCCCGTGCAGAGGGGGAATGGAAGGGGTTGGCAACTAAAGCCTTAATCACCTGTGCTAATTTGCCAGGCTGTACATGTCAAAGCTCTCGGGATCTACATTTTTGATGCCATAACACATACCACAGGCCTCTGTAAAAACCATAAAGCAACTTTTAACGCATGGAGACAATATTAGAAATGTTGAATTTTTAACGCTTGCTGTTCAGTGGGGGCAGATCTGCCTAGTTGTTTTCTTTGAAATATTGTTTCTCTCTCCAGTGGCTTTTTTTCTTCCCCTCCTCTCGTGAATATTGAGTTTTGCTTTTAACATTGTGAGTTTTCTTGTCTCCAGTAAGCAGCAGGCATCTCCAAAGAATTTAATAACATCCTTGATACAGGATTAGAGGAGGCCTGGTGGGCTGGAGGGAAATGCTGAGGTTTGTTACCATCCATGTATGGAGCAGTATTGCCTGACCTACCTTACTCGATTTGAGTGCTGCCATCGAGTTTTATTTGGCAGCCAGCATAGTATATATAACAAGCAGTATTTGCCAACAGCACCTAAGGAAAATATCCTTGTTTGTGCTAGTCAATCGGTGAAATTCATTGAAGAGTTAAGTGGTTATGAGATGTGCGCAGTTATCATAGGAGCTGCGTACAGAAGGGCCACAGTAGCTAACTGCAGGACCATTTGCCCACAATCCTTTCAGAGTGAAGTACGACATTTTTTAGGTGGCCTTTTTTAGAGATTCCTGTTAAGTAGTCCTGGAAGCTCCTTGAAACTGACCATCATGATTTGGGTAGGCTGGTTCAAGGATCATACTGTTTATATTAAAAGATACACAACCATATAATTAGCAAGGAAACGTGTCATCTGTGAATATGCTGAAATGAATAGCACCTGACTTCTTGAGCTTTGAAGCGAACTTTCCCTGCAAGTGTAGGAAGAAGTATGTTAGCCAGGGAAAATCATTTCAATTGATTAATATCTATTTTTATTGCCAGCTAGATAAATGCATAGATTTGGTGATGCGATGACTGTGGAGTGTTCTTTATGAGGACAAATACACTGTGTAAGTAAAAGGTGCTTTGGTTAAGAAATACTCTATCTTCTTATGTTTGTAATAAAAGGCAAATAATGTTTGTACCAGCTGCTCGTTTGTACCTGTTGTTTTGGCAGGCAGAGCAGCATTAAAAGATTGGACATATCACAGCAGAAGAGAGCAGAGTGTTTTTTATTGTGAAAACCTGTCTGCTCCTCAAAAGCTGCTGTATAGTGCATATATGTTACTGTTCTTCGTGCTTCTGCCTCCCTTGCATACTGAATTACTGAGGCTTCAACCTTTTAGTGTTGCAGCTGCCTTGGACAAACGCAGGAAGGTACAACCTGTTAGAGGGACTTGAGCTTCCATGAACTGGTGGTTTTACTCCCTCATGCAGATTTTCAGGAGACTGATCTCAGTTTTGCAGTTTACCTTGGTAGCTTCCTTGCATAAGTCTTGCAGATGGAATTTAGGATTAGGGAATGCGGCTTCGCAGGAAGAGGAGCACTTTTACCTTCATGGTCTCCTGTTTTCACATATCCCAAGCGTGTCTAGGATTCCAGCAGTTCAGCCTGCGAGGCTCAACTGCAGCCTGTGCACAGCTTGCTCCTTGAGGAGATTTATAGCTCTGTTTTAAGGAGCCCGTTCATAGCGTGCAGGAACTTTCAGCGAAACTCTGTATTTTTACAGCTGGATGCTGGAGGTACACCGAGATGAATTCAAGACCATTTCCATACTAATCTAATGCTTCCTTGTGGCCTCTATTGGAAACAAAGAACAATTTTGAAGACTTCTTTTTTTTTCTTTAAGCCCCGTTATAGAAGTGCATTGTGGGATTCCTGGATTAGTAATTTGTTACTTGTTTTATAGGGGGACATTTTTCTGTTTTGTCTTTGAATTCCACCAGTGCTCAATGTGCCCAAGCAGTTAACGCATGGGCACTCCCACTTTTCCCTCTCTTCTCCCACTTTCTAACTAGCGTTTGGGATGCATTTTTTCCCCCCGCTTTCCCCCGTGTTAATGGTACAGGATTCCGGCAGACCTGTTGCGTAGCTTTAGGCACAGCGTGGTGTGGTACCTCGCCAGATACTTCTTGTTCTGGCAAGTGTTTTGAATGTATTTTGGAGCTTATTCATAGTTTCTGTTTATCATAAGCATCCGGAAATAACTTGCTAAATGTTCTAGATAAATTCCTTGGCTGATTACTGGAGATGTAGAAATACCCTTTCTAGAAAGCAGTCAGCTACTTTGGGGGATTGGTAGTGTTGCCACTGATGCTTTGGAGATGGTATCTTGTGCACTTGGTGCTTGTGACCAATTCTGCCATGTTATCCATCTTGCTGCTCCATGGAGTCGCCATTTCTAGTTCAGGATCTCAGTAGAAATAACTTCTGTTTGGCCCTTTTTGGGGCACTGGGACTTGCAGCTTGTCCTCCTACACTTCAAGCCATTTTCTTTTAGCCCTGTCTTATTTTCCAGTCTAGAAATAGTATTCTCTGCCTGAATCTAGCTGCATTTTAGCTATGCTTTTCCGCATGAGACCAGTTAGACCAGCTACACAGGTTTATCAGTAGAGTTTCTTATCCATAAGCATGAATGCTTACATTTTATTTGTTTTTAAACTTACCTACCAGCTGTCATAGATGAGCAGGGAAAGGTCTGGTTCGTGACTGAGGTCCTGTCTGGTGTCACCCGTTAACTGGTGCTGCTGGCCAGTTTCCTTAGCCAGGGAGCAGCCAGGCCTGGCCGTGTCGCCTCTGCTGCTGGAATGGCTTCTGCAGAAAATAATCCTTTAAAAATAAATGTGGGCTATTTTCTGTGCCGAGGGAATCAAAGTAAATGACTGCTGATGTTGGACACCCGTCTCCAAGCAGACACACTTGTTTGCTGCGAGACCTCGTGTGCCAGGAGCTGCAGGATGGGTGCTGACGTTGTGCGGTTTCTGTTTCACCATCCTGTTGCGAAAGTCTTGGTCAAACCTCTTGCTCTTCCTGATCTCAAGTGCAGCTAGGTACTATTTTTTGTTTGGGGCACCTTACACAGTGTTTTTTAATCTGCTATCTAGAAAAAAAAATACTTGAAGGAAAAGCTATTTTATTGAAGGAGCTGTAGGTAGAGCATCCTTTCCTGTTGATACCCACAGGAGAGACGTAGGTGCGTGAAGTGATGTTTAATATGTTACGTCAATGACAGGGCATACCAAAAGGTACATCATCCTCCAAACAAGCTACTTTGTCTGGTATTCACAGCCTGTTTCTCACATCAAAATTGTTTGACTGACAGGTAATTTACCCTTTTCTGAGCTCGCTGACTTCAGTATTTGAACACTAAGTGATGCTCGGAGGGCCATGCATTTCCTGGTACCTGAAAGCATAGCTGAACACCTAGTTACCTGCAAGTGCAGCTGGCAAATAGTCCTTTACTCTGTCCTTGATATCTGCATATAATTTGAACCAACCTTTTTTTTTTTTTTTTTTTTTTTTTCCTTTTGCATTAAAGAAAAGCAGGGCAAACATTCTGCCTGTTTTGATAGAGCCAGACATTGGGGTGATTCGCTGCTGAGGACCATATTGTGCTCTCCCTTGGGGGCTGACTTTCCGTGGTGGCTTCTGCGGCTGGCTGTAGGTGCTGTGGTACTGGTGTCGGTGATGATCTTATTACCTTGGTCACCAGGGGGGCAAAAAGCAGCAAGTTATCCTGGCGCAAAGCACTTTCTGTGCTGGTTGCTAGCGTAGCTAAGCCCGGCAAGCATTTGAATTGCGATGAGACGAGATGTGATAGAAAAGGGGGCAAATTTCTTAAATTCTACTTATTTTGTGTGTTTAAGAGCTGTGGATACGGCTGCATTGTGTCCTCAGATAAAATACAGTTATGTTGGAGGAGGGGAGGAGAATTTTCCCATTCCCACTGCAGCAACGGGAGAGGCCGTGCGTAGGGATCGTGCATCACGCTCCGAACCAGCAGGACCTGTAGCCGCTTTGGGCACCGGGGCCCAGGTTCCTGCACGCGTGGGAAAGGCTTGTCAGTAAAACATGAGACTGGCATAAAACAGCAAGACTTTATTGCCTTTTTTTCCTTTTCTTTCTTTTTTCTTTTTTTTTTTTTTTTTTTCTTCTTAGGACTGCATTTTTAATTGATGCATCAGTGCCCGTAATGTTGCAAATAATTCGTTTTCTTTTTCTTCCTTTTAAGGAATTTTTCAGAGTGGGGGAAAAATCTGAGGAATTTTATTTTGGTTCCCCAGCCTGGCTTCACAGGAGACCTGTTTTTCTCTGTGCTTAATTCTAGCTTGCCCAGAACTTCAAAATGTAAAACGTCCAACATGTAGCAGGAGCTTCCCAGTTAGCTCATTTACTTCTTGCTCGTTTGTGTTTTCAGAAGCCGGGCCTATAGGGCTGTAGCAAAGCCCTGAGACTGGGGCTGTTGAGATGCCGTTTAGTGGGGAGGGCAGCAGGCACTGAGCCCTTCAGCTGTAACTACATGCTTCAATAAAGAAACGTTTGCAAAGCATGATCAACAGTCCTTTTCTGTGCTTCACATCTATTTGTTTCACTTTGCTTTTCAGCTCTGTCTCTTCAAAGCATAGCTGAAATGCCTTGTTAGTCTTTTAGGACATCTCCTTGCCTTAAGAAATACCTGCTCTGTTCTACCTGGTAATCCGTGACAGTCCTACGGCTGGAGGTGTGAAGCACGCAGAGGAAAAAAATCTCAGCAAAATTGTGTAATATCCAAAGTATCAAGAACTTGCTGCAAGGTTGTTCAGTTCTGTTCATGGGGCCCACTCAATAGAGCAGAAGTTTTGCGGCAAGTTTGGTTAAAATGATCTGGCTACATCCTTCATTAAATACATGAATCACTTAGTTTAAGGGTTTCTTTGGTAACTTGGTGTGTTCCAGTGTAGGGAAATGCCTGTTGCAGATTCCCCTTTACAGATGGCGGTTTGAGGAACTGATAACAGCTTATGCTTCCTTTTTGCTAATGCAGAGGTAGTGTCCTTTCCAATAGTATTCCTATATGTTTTAGAATTAATGGTAGTAGCACTTGGTAATACATGTGCATGAATATTTCAGGCAGTTTGGAGAACTGGAGAGCATCTGTACTCTTCTGAAAAGATTATTTTTTCAAATCTAAGTGCTGGTTTGGTTATTCAGCAAATAGAAGACAGTAATCTTTAGACTGCTTTCAGTGTAAGGGAAGCTGCAGAACCTCGCTATGCCTAATTATAATGTTTGTCCCAAATATACACTGTGAATACTATGCTGAATTTGTTTCGGAATTGACTAGAAACGTTCAGGATTTCTAAACAGCTTGCCGCAGAAGTCCCAGGTAGCCAGTTGTGGTGGTGGGTAGGAGGCATTTTATCTTTCTGTGACTCCTTGGGAATCTCAAACTCCCCAGAAAGATGACTCCAGCTGACATCACAGGCCCCACTGGGCCAAATAAGTCACTGTCAAGCACTGCAAGAGGTTTGGAAAGAGATGCAGGGCTTGGGCGCACACCCCGGCCTGTCTGAGCAGCCGGGGGAAGGACTTGCACACAGATGGTTGCTGGTCTCTCTGCTTCGCACAGTTCTTTTTTCCTCAGTTCCTCAAGGAGGGAAATGTTCTAGATGCCTTGGGGTTTGATTTGGCTGGAGGCAGTAAAGCCTGTGTGAAACACATGGTAAGGAGTGGAAGGCAGAGCCCAGTGCCCTCATCCACAGCAGAGCAAGCAGCTGAGAGGAGAAGGATAAGTAAGGAAAGTGCTTAATTATGTAGGAGACTGAATCCAAAGAAGTTTCCATTAACCCAGTAATGATCACATAGCATTGCAAAAAAAAAAATCAGATTGCAATCTTAGTGTTTTTAACATCAGTCTCTTGCCTGCCTGTCTTTGAACCTGTGCAGGTCAGTCGCACCGCGCGGCCAGGTGCGAGGCAGACGTGACAGTGAAGCGTAGTGCCCGCGTGCGAGGCTGAGTGCAAGGACCGGCGACTAGACATTGTCCACTTGGAACTTTATTCCTCTAGCTGCGAGTCAAAAACCTTGTTAACATTGTGGGTGTTAGTGGAGCATCTATTAAGAACGTTGTTGCATTACGTCTTGTACTGACAGCTTGCCCTCGTCACTAATTTTTACCCCAGCATTGCTGTCCTGAATTACCTATTGCAAAAGAAATTCCTTAAAAAAAATGCTCATTAAGACTTTCTAAGTCAGTATACCTCTCTATGAACAAGTCCCATTTTATGTTGCATTTCAGATAATTAATGGGAGAAGAGCAGGAACTGTATGCCCTTCAAAACTGTATGCTTACCCCAGGATCAAGCTACGCTTTGCTGTCAGCGTTTAAGATGCCGTAACTCAAATACTAATTTTTCTGTTTTGTTTCTTTTAAAGCAAATGGTTATGAGCCTCAGAGTTTCTGAACTGCAAGTGCTTCTGGGTTACGCGGGGAGGAACAAGCACGGACGAAAACACGAACTTCTCACAAAAGCACTGCATTTGTTAAAGGCTGGCTGCAGCCCCGCCGTCCAAATGAAAATCAAAGAACTCTATAGGCGAAGGTTCCCGCAGAAGATAATGACGCCTGCAGACTTGTCCATCCCCAGCGTGCACTCGAGCTCCATGCCAGCAACCTTGTCTCCGTCTACCATTCCACAGCTCGGCTACGACGGGCATCCCGCAACGTCGCCGCTGCTTCCCGTTTCGCTTCTGGGACCTAAACATGAACTGGAACTCCCCCATCTTACATCTGCGCTCCACCCTGTTCATCCTGACATAAAACTTCAAAAATTACCTTTTTATGACTTGTTGGATGAGCTGATAAAGCCTACCAGCCTAGGTAAGGCAGCAAGCGCTTTGATAACAATTTTTGAAAACTTTTTAGGAGTAATGGATAAATTTCAGCAGCCTGCATATTATCCAGTTAAATATTGCATCACACCAGTGTTTAGAGAATTGCTATTTTTGGTAACTTTTGGAACAGATTGTTCTACAGCACATGGAGAGACATCTTACGTAACACTCATTAGTTGCTCTAGCTGAGCTACTAAGTACGGTTCAAAGTTCCACTGTATTCAAGGAGTGAGTTTGACAAGGAGCAAACCAAATCTTAGAAAATGAGACTTTGGAGAAAATAAAAACTATTGAAAGCAGGCGGTTAAACGACTGCATTTAATAATAATAATAAAAATAAAAATCCAGCAAACCCAAGATATCTTGTCTGTGCTTTGAAAGAATGTCAGGCTAGATGTTTGCTGTGATCTTTTATGGCCTCAGTTTAGGAACGTTTGTGGTTATTTTGCTGTTTTGGCTGTTTTTTCCTCTTTTAAATTATTTTTTTGGATTAACATATATATAAAAAAACTTGTGTAGCTGCTGAGAATATTCTGCCGCTTACTGAGCGTTATATAATAATGTGTGATTTTTCTGGCTCTGACTCTGCATAGCACTTAAGAGCGTGGTTAACTTTTAATGCTCTTAAATACTGCTTAAATACTGTTGATTTCTGGAGGGGCTGCCTGCACATTGGATCATGCTGTTGTTCTGAAACCCTGGAAAAGAACCACTTTGAGACTAGCTAGTAGGGCAGATATGGGTGGGTGAATGAGGAGACGGGGCTTTGTGAAAGAGAAGCCTTGTAAACAGAACCGAGCAAGTAATTTCCATTAATAGCTTGAATTGCTGCAGGGATGAAGGAGGTCTGACGTGTGTGGTGGTCTGCGGGCCTCACAAGTGGGATCCCCTGAGCAGTTGTCTGCACATTTTTTGTTTGTTTGTTTTAACATGTTAAGATCGAGATGTTGAAAGAAAGAGATAGCAGCTCTTAATCTCCTGAGTAAGCTATACTCCCTTACGGCTCAGATATTCTTTTAAGAGGTATAGTATGTGTATTTAGCTTTAGTCTAAAATCTAATTGATTAATAAGCGTTTCAGGCAGTGCTGGTGGTTCAGGATAATTAGGTACTCAGCATGTGTCTCATCACTTTTAAAATATAAATACTTTTAAAAAAAGGTATAATTTCAGTAAGGCATTCAGGGCAGGAATTATGGTATGCATTTATTCCTCGATGTGGTAAGAACACTTTGCTGTCAGCTTCATGCCTGACAAACCAGTCCTAAATTAAGAGATCATAATTCACGCTCCGTCATGTCTTATTGCTTAGGAAGTTTATATACAGTGGGATATTTATCCCCTTTGTGGACTCACAGAATGTCAGGATAAGAAAAATGGAAGCAGCTGAAATTCCAGGTGCATTTAAGCACAGCTTGTCCTTTAAGTTAATAACTTAGGGATATGTTTTGGGTTCGTGGTTTGGGCAAACGTGGTTTGGTTCGTGGTCCTGTGCTGTCTTTTTGCATTGCTTATCTGAAGCAGTACTATTGAAACCATATTTTTCATATGCTCGTTGGGGAAGAGAGAGCATCCGTGTCCATGCAAGTCAAACAACTGTATTGATTTCTTTTTGTAGTGGTAAGTAATGTTGCTACAGGTTATAAAATCACTAAATACAAATGTTATGATGATGTTTTGAAGTGATTAATGTAGATGCTAATGGAAAAAGGACAAAAGAAAAAAAATCCAACATTGGATTAATGTCAGCGATATGCAGTTTTTTATACATTTCCAAAAGAAAGAAATTTTGCATACAGGTCAGCAGTTTTAAATGTAAATAATGTGGACTTATTTCTCTAATTACAGAATACGAAAAAAAAGCTTTGCTTAAATTTCTCCATTGATGCAGTTACTGATACTCAAACTGAAAACAGTACTGAAGGTTTTGCTGAATATTTGCCTGGAATGGTTTGGACATCCTCCTCTGTGCTGCAAACAATGTGGGTTTGGCATTTAAATGTCGAGCTTCCGAGTTCTCCAGCTCTGTTTTCAAGTGGTTGAAGCATCGTACAAACCCTCTAAACTTCTCCTTGGCATCTGGCTGCCCTGGAAGGGCTCCGGCTTGCTTTTGCTGCCCGGATCCCTCGTGGAGGATGCAAAGCTTGGGTTTCACTCTTTCCCTCCACCACAAGAACAACTCAATGCCCTTATCTGGGAGTTTTAATGATGATCTCCCATCTTACAGCAGAACCTCTTGATGGGCTTCAGAATTGTTAACCTGGGGAGAGGGAGCAAGAGCAGCTCCGCTGATTTCAGGATCGTTGGATTCTGCTGATGTGGAGGTACTTGCAGAGAAGATATGAACACACATCTGTGCGTGGGGTTCTGCCCTGGCCTTCCCGTAGCTGAGGCAATGCTGTGGTTCGGAGGGTCGGCTGAGGTGGCCCCGTGCATCCCCCAGAGAGCAGTGTTAATCAGAAAAGCAATAATTTGAGAAGCCCCAGGTGAAGGGGACTGCACAGCAGGGCCCTTGATCATGCGTTCTGTACCTAAACATTTTACATAGGCTGGTAGTACCCAAGCTAATGTGAATAGCAGCTAAGGAACTCAAATTTCCTAACTCTTATTTTGAAGGTCAAGAACAAAAGGAGGAAATAGATGTTACCTTCTCACACTTGTTTCCTCAAAACGTAGCTCTGCACAGTGATAAAGTCCGCGTGCTGGCTGCTGGTTGGGCAGGATCCACGCAGAGCTTGGTCCATCCGTTCCTTCTGGCCCACAGCTATTGAGGAGCTTTGGTTTGGCTCCCTGGAAAACGTGAAACTGGAAAATTGGGGAAATATGTCCCTGCTCGGTGGAGCTGTGAAGCTTGATCCCTATTTTATTGGCCTTTCTGCCTTGCAAAGCACTGATATTGGATGTTCTTGTGTATGAGTCAGTCAGAAGCTCTCTGTGTTTGTCCTCGGTGTAAGTTGGTGGATAAATCTATACAGCTCAGATAACAAGTGGTGTCTTGAAGTGCAGGTGTATTTATAAAAAATACTTCTTTTTTTTTCTTTTTTCTTCGAAGAAAAGGTGTCTGGTTTGGCCTTCTGACAAAAACTGAACAATGTGTGAAAGCCACCTTACTAATCCTTGCTCTTAAAATTATTAATAATACTTTTGAGTAAGAGAATTATTGTTTGTTGGCTTCTTGAGTAAAGCTGCAACTTTCCCTTAATGTCTTCCCATTTTCAGTCTTCAGCATATGGACCCTGCTAGCTGTTTGTTAAACTTGGGGCCAATTTTCTAAAAGTAAGTCCTGACACAGAGATAAGATCTCTTTTGTGTGACAAAATGTGTTTACTATGAGATGATTAACTGAGCTCCGAAATTCTGCCAGCTTATTAAGGAAGAGACATTAGATACTTAAACAACATCTTTTAAAATACTTCTTGTTATGCAGCATATGTCATTTGTAATTGCTTTAGCTATGTAGTTGTTACAGAAAACATTGTAACTAGGTTACGGGTCTTTGGTTACCTGTTAGTAACTGAAAATTAAACTTTCCTTTTCAATTTAAAAGGTTAAAGAGGCCATGGGCTATGCCGCTCTTTTAAAATTGCCTGAACAGAGTAGGGATATTCATCCTGCAATTTGCTGTGCTTCAGTTGTTAAGAGACGTTTAATGCTTCATTGGAACTTAGATCTGAGCTGTGGAAATCAGGATTTCTACCTACGTGCTGCAGCCTCCTGGAAAGAGGAGGGAAAAGTCAGGCTTTCTAAGAAGCCTGACCTCTGTTTATATGGAAAGCGTTGCCAGGCCCCGGGTCCTTCCCCATCAGACGACATCTATGATGGTTCTGCTGAGGCTTGGCTTCATCTACTTACATTTTTTGTTTAATTTCCTAATCTGTGGGCTCTGATAATGGTTTCTCCAGTAAAGCAGAGTTTCATTTCTGGGGCCTGTCATGAAGAAAGTGGTTGAGAGAATTAGGCACTTTACTAATCCGTGTTTGTGCTTCTTATTTACACCTCCCTTGAGGTTTCCTTCTTGAGCATGATCGATCAGGGTTACGTGGACATGCTGCGCATCTGGATAGATCTTGCAACGAATCTGACCAAAATCTTTCTGGAGACTGTAGTTCGAGTTATGATGATTAAACAATTAATTCAATGCACTTGGAAATCTAGTTTGGAAGTTATAAAAGTTTTGCTTGGCAAGTATTTTCCCCTTTCATATATCAGCAAGCTGATCTATTGCTCTGTGCAGTCACCCCCATGGTTTATATGGAAGTCAGGCTTTTACTCTGTGTTTGTTTTTCTAAATGCGCTTTGTGGGAGGAAGTTCAACAAAACACTGTTCTCGGCTCGGGCTGAGCTCCCCCACTTCCGCTTGTGCAGCTTTTGGTTGTGCAAGACTAAGCTGAACTCTCAGCTCTGCTCCATTCCTGGGCTGCAACTGCAGCGCGCCGACCTTCTCTGCTTGGCTTCAGCTTTTATTTGCATGTGGTACGCCTCAAATTCATATATAAAGAAGAAATTTTCCATAGGCTTGAGCCTGTTTCTCTTAAGTATGAGGTAGTTTTAACCAACTCTGCAGCTGTTTTGCTACAAGAAAAGAAGTATAATTTATTACCGCTCACTTTAGCAGATTGTACAGGCTGCCGGCGCTTGGAACTGAGGTCCCCTGCATCCCAGGACACTGCAGTGTCTGGACGTTTTCAGACAGAGCTGTACCAATGTGAATGGTCTGGACGTCAGCTCTGCTTCCCGGGACCCAGCTGGGATATCTAGTTGGGTTAGGATTGAAGCCCTTAGTAGAAGGAATTATGGAAAATGATGTGTTTGGCTCAAAGCATGTGAGCAATTGGTGACCAGTGAACCATTCTGTGCTCAAGAGCACTGTCCCTGTCGAGTGGGGATGGCCGCAGTGTCTGCCTGGCCTCAGAGAAAGCTGGGCTGTCGGAATACCTGCTTTTCATATTTCCAAATGCAACTGAGACGTTCATATCACTTAGGTGTTGGAAAGGCTGCTGGGATGAGGAAGGCTTGTAACTTAGAGCCTTTCGGCTCCCTTTATGGTGTGAGTTATACTGAGCGTAGTAGTGATCTTCATATGGACTCTGTTATATAATCACAAATTTAAAACTTTATTTTTTTTTCCTTCAATTTTAAGATGCTATTGCTATTTTTTTAAATCAGTCGCTTGTTGCAGACTACAATTACTGTGGGGGTTACTATCAGCGTACCCTTGCAGAGATGTAGCTTTTCAGTGCTGTTTGTGTGAGGTGCTTCTGTCCTTTGAGAAATGGAAGCTAAAATTTTCAAGCCTGGATGGCAACACTTGAGTTACATGATATGTATTTGGGTGTCTAAATAAATCAAATTATTTTAACTTACTTGAGTATGTTGGGTAGCTGCAGGTCCTTTTCATTCTGTGAGATTTCTAATGGCTCCCTGCTCCTGAAAAAACAAGCTATTCACATTTAGATGCTGAAGAAAAATTTGGGGATCCTAACTTTGTTACCTCTATTTAAATTTTTTTCCCCTGTGTCAAGCAGCAGTCTTGGGAGGGAATTTTAAGTCAATGGCAGTTTAGAAGGATCATTTGGCCGCTGCTGCTCAGTGCTTGGCGGTGGCACCGGCGCTGCAGAAGGGACACGTTTCTGTACCACGCCAGCAAGTCGGCCAAGGTCCGTGGTCCAGTTTAATTTCGAAAGGTGCTAGGTGGAAGTGTGGAGTGTATTTGTGTCTGGTGGCGGGGAGCACATACCCGTGTACACTGTGGGAATAGCAGAAAGGCCTGGGAAGGGCCACAGCGGGGGGAAGCGCCCGGCAGAGCGGTTACGGCGGCCTTGAGACAAGGAGGGAGCGGGAGGCCCTGGCCTGGGACGGTCAACCTGGAACTGGCCCTTATTGCAGGTCTTCAGAAAGAGTCAGAGCTCAAAAATGCCCTAATACGTTACTTTTTTTTCTCTTTTAAGCAAGTACATAAATTTCTCTTGAGCTGTGCAGTTTCCAGTTGATCTGTTTATATAGTGTATCATGAAGAGTAATAAAAGACGTAATATTTATGAATTAATTGTAGCCCTTGGAGTATTTCCAAGACATTTTCCTATATATACATTTAGACACTATTTCACGTAAGCGTTTTTCCTTCTCCTTACTGCCTGCCTTTTCCACCCGTAGTAGAGCTATGCACGTTATTGGGAGTATTAACTGTTAAAAGTGTTTATGTAACCCATTTTTTAATTGCAGTAGGCTGACGAGAACCTAAATTGAGCTTTTCAGCTGTCTCGGAGGTCGCCCTGTCAGTTCGCAGCAGCACGGCGTATACGTGAGCCCGGTGCCGCCGTACCTGGGGAGGTGCTTGAGAGCCGGTCACCACCTCAAGGGAAGCGAGTGGCAAAAGAGGCTGCGAGGCTGGAGTGATTGAAAGGAAATGTTGGTGCCGAAACGCTTATGTTGCACAGGAACTTTGTAAATTGTGGTGGCTTTAAAAGGGCAGCTGATGCCCTCCTGGGACAGCGTGGGGCTGCGGGAGCAGCGGGTTCGTGCTCGGGCAGCTCTCGCAGGGGCTGTGCTTGGGCGTTCAACCTCATCCCCCAACGTGGTCATGCAAAGCAACCAGTCTCCCGGTTCCAGATTATTGAGAGCTCTGTGTGTAGGGCTGTACTGCGAGTTTTCTGGCTTCTCTTGCAATTTAACGTAATTCAAAGCCTGTCTGAAATTACAGCTTCTTAAAAGGATGCAGGAATTTGGTCTTAACTTGCAACCTGCATCTTAACCTTTCAGTAGCAATACTTAAAAGAGGACTGGATGTGACTCAATGCAGCACCTTCTGCTGCATTAAAACAAGAAAAAAGCAAAATGGCTCTGTCATAACAAAACAAGGGGGAAGATGTGTTTATACAGGAATTACCGAAGTGTTTGGTGACAATTTCTATGATGTTTAGTTTTTTGGGGTTAATGTTCTGATAAATTTAACTGATCAAAATTATGTACTGTATCAGCTTGGTCAATAAGCAGCTAGACATATGTTTATACCACAGCATTTAGCAGAAATTTGCTATGTTCCTGATACTCTTACTTAACATAACTATTTCTGTCTACAGGAATAAACATACTATTATTAGAAATCATGGGTAATAGGCCAGTTCAGTTATGTTTTTTCTCTTGTCCTGATGAAACATAGTTTTTGTGGTGTAAAAAGTAAGTTATTTTAGTGCAAGTACATTTCTGTGTTAGAAGGTAATATATTCTCTCACCTCTTTAATAAGCTGCCCTTTGCGATGAGAGATGGGGAAGATTAACCTCAGTCTACTGGCAGCCTGATGTTGCCTTGAGAAGCAGCCCACAATCCCAACAATGTGATAGTATCAGATTCATTAAAGATTTCAAGGTATCTGTTCTTGAATGGAAATTTAAAGAATAGCTGTTTCTCAAGTCAGCAAGAGGTATTTTACTGCAGGGAGATTGTGCGGCTATTTTTAGCCATGGGTACTGGTGAGGTGGAACAGAATATTTTTAGAGCTGTAGAAAATTCAGCCGCTCAAGCTGGGTTCTTTTTTTCCTGCCCTCACTCTAGTGCTATAGGAGTTTTTTAAAATCACGATAAAATCAGGAGGGTGTGTGTGTGTATATACACATACGTGCATAGAGTTTGAGTTAAATATTTTGCACCTGTGAATGGTAATCTAATATATTAAGACTGTTTTTCCTCCAATTTTGCAAACTTATTACTCATTAAAAACATTTATTAAAATTTACAACCCGCAAAGCATAATTGGGTCACTCTCATTTAATATATGCCTCTCCTATATGCTGCTTGGAGCATTACTTGAATGAGCAGAATGTGAATTATTCAGGAGAGTTGTGGTGATGATGAACTGGTAAGAAGGGCTCCACTCTAATATTTCTGCACATTTTACGTTTTTTGGTGTGTTGCACTAGTGTTAGGAACCTGTGCCAAATCAACCTGTGCCAGTTTTAATAAGCCTAGGTATTTACAAGAGAATACAGATTTTGCTCATCTCTTTTCCTGGATCTAACTTGGATGAATGAAGAATGAGTTTGTATTCCTGCCCTTGAGCACCTCCCAACCCCACAAAAAACGGGGACCAAAAACCATAGGACAAGAGGATTTGTTAGGAATGGCTCATCTGAAACTGTCCTTGTTGCCACCTGCTTAGTTAAACAACCCTGGAAAGCTTTTTTATTATTCACTTTCCAAAATCTGCCCTTTCAGATGTTTTCAATTATTTAGGAAATTTAGCAAGAAGGTAAAATGGTACTTTTAATGAGTAATATTTTAAAATTACTGAGCCTTTGTTCTTTATATGTAAACAATAACAATAAACAAGACATTTGTGTGTTGTTTGTTTTGTTTAATTTCTTTCTGAGCCCGCAAAGGAAGCGGCTTGGAGACCTCTTCTAACTAATCCTCCAAACTCTGCACCCTTCAGAGGCTGCTAAAGAAAAGGGTATAAAATTTAATAATTCATAGCTGTGAAGAAATGATCCTGGTAATTTTCATAGGAATGTTCATATTAATCCTGCTGCCCTGGCTGGATCCCGTCTTTATCAGATTCTATGTTCTATTTTAATCTGCTCAGTTTTCAGCTGGAGATCTATTTTTGCCTTTCCTTTGCTAAATAATAATGGTTGTTTGCAGGGCATGGCTGCCATCTTGAGCCATCAAATGATTTTCTTGTGTAAAATGATATCTCTATACATGCATAATTCTGTGTTTAATCACACTCCGGATCTTTAAAAGCAGACTGTTTCGTTTATTGGGACCCATTCACTGCTTCTAAACCCCTCAGAAATGCCAGATGGATTAAGAAGAGTCTGTTTGCTTTTGCATGCTCTTAAATTTCAGGCTTCCACTAGCTCTCCCTTGCAAAAGGGAGTGTTTGAGGGAGTTTGATGGGCTTGGAAGCCCAGTCTTCGATGGAAAGCTGCTGAATTAGCTGTTTAACATGTTCAGCATCATTTGTAGGGTAAGTACACCTAGAAATATCACACAGAGAATAAAAAAGTAGTGAGAAAAATACATGCAAGTTGCTTTGCAATGGGACAGGAGTCCCAACAGAAATTGGCAGTTGGTTTTCAAGATGGTAAAAAAGCGGCTTTCTGAAGCTATTTGCTTCTCTTGTGTCAGTGTTCTACTGACCTGCAAGTTGCTGCTCAAGGCTTTTGCCGCGATAGAGGCAGCAGCCGGGGCCGAGCAGCGGTCGGGGCGGCTGGGCTGGAGGCTGGGGAAGGGAAGCGCCGCTCTAAACGCCTCATGAGCCCTTGTGAGGTTGCGTATGTTTAAACGGGGTCCTTGTGTTGGCCCCCTCCTCAGGGACGCTTTTGCATCTCGCTTGGTGCCCCTGTTGAGCCGGGTCTGGGTGGTGCTCGTGCAGCTTGTTCCTATCATTTCCTAGTGTTGTGCCGCACGTTCAAGTGCTGTCTTTACAAACGGGCATACTTCAGCCAATTATAAAGGCTACCCATACAAATGGTAGCGCACACTGCATTGTGCAATCTGCGTTCAGATTTGCTCTTTTTCGGGCTGGCAGTTTGCTTCCAGAGGCGGAATGGCATCCTAACGCTAGTCCGAGTCTTGCTGTAGCTCTCTTAGTTGGGCACAGCTCTGAGCAATGGGGCTTCGCGAGGGCTGGTGCAGCTTTCCCCTCTTTCTTCACTTCTCAGTATGTCAAGAGTTTTCAAATCTTCTTATGACGGGCTTCTGGATCATCTTTCTCTAATTAACAAGTTATTCCCTCTCCACAATTTGGCAGTGTTGCCAAGGGTAATCACGATGATTGCTTGTACACAAAAGCAGTGTATTGAAAACACTGCCTGGGTGTGTTAATGCTGTTTTGCAACTAAGAAGAGATCAAGCAGCACGTGAAGTACGTCTGTGATCACTGGGGACCATTGATCTGTCAGCTAGGAGACTTTTGCTTACAGTTATTAAGATGAGCTCCTAAGAAGTTAATAGCCAAACAAAGGAAGAAATGGAGCAGGCCTTCAGTTTTTGTTCTTTGAGTTAAATGGACAATATTTGAAAACAAACAAGCACAAAACCCCAACACAGCCTTCCTGCTTCCCTTTTTCGGGTTAGGTAAATTCTAGGTAGGAATAAATACATTGACTACAGAGCACACAACTCAGTTCTTACTAATTCTTTGCTTTCTGTGATTATTTGTTTGTTTTTAAGTTGTGAGTTTGCTGTGGCAGTTTCTGCTGCTAATATGTTTGGTTCAAGCAGAGGATATTTAATGCCTTGTTAATGTGCTGGAAATACAGCTCATGGAGGAAATGTGAGTTATGAAGGCTTCCAGGTCAGCTCTGGAGAATGCACCCTGGCATTTCCTGCCCATTGAGCACCTAATGCTTTAATCTGGCCCACGTCAAAAGCACCATGAAACTGAATGTAGAAACTTCAGACTTGTTTTCCAAGATCACAAATTGTTATATAGCAAAAGTAAGTGGTGGATTAATAGTAGCCAGTAAAGCAGGGAGGAACTGAGCTTGGAATCTCTTTTACTACTTATTTTGTTCAAAATGCTGAGCAGCTGGGAGGGGAAAAGATGACTTGGGAGACTTGGTTTTAGATTGTTCTTGTAATTGTTAACTGCTGTTAAACTTGTCTGAGTAATTAAGCCCTTAATTAAGGCACCTTTGTCTAAGTATTCGACAGCCTTGTCCTACAATTACAGGTGTTGGAGTTCACAGCAAACATTCCCAAGCCTGCCCAAAGCTTCACTATAAAAACAGAACTGAAATTTCTAAGCTCAAGCAAGCAATTCATGGGAGGAAAATAGAAACAACAATCAAGAAATTGTAATTCTTTTAAAAATATTTACTGCTGCCAGTATTTTTGCCAAACTGTCATTCAACTTAGGTTATTTATTCTTGCCCACGTAGTGCTAGTGATGATATGCCCACAATCTGAATGACCAAGGAGGAACTGCAGATCACACAGTGGCTCTTGGTTTATTTTCTGTGCAGGAATTGCTCCACGCAGTAACTAACAAATTAACTACATATGTTTGTTGCATACAAGATAATAACATTTACATGTAGCATTAACTTACAAGAAGAGTATGTAACTTGGAGTTTGCTGCTGCTAATATTTATACTCGGGCAATGTCTGTTCTGTGGTTGTTTCTGACCTATCACACTGTGGTTTCTAGTGAAATACTTGAAGTATCACCCCAAAGAATTCACGCATCTGTCACTCGGGATTGAGTTGGGCAGTGTATTATAGTAAAGCAAAAAAATGATAAACCTATTATTGAACACACAACATGGTAATTGGGGGATGTTTTAATGTTCTTTTAGCTTTCAGCAGATGTGGTAATTGTTAAGTACAAAGTTCTGTAGCACCAAGATGAAGTTTTTGTTTTAGTTGTGTGCATCTCATGAGCTGCTGCATGCTGTTGCATTCTTGTTGTATTTAACTATAAAATATTCTCCTCTGGAAGCACCTTGAGGAGTAGTGTTCGCACCTATCAGTCGCTGTTTGCTTTTACAGGCTAGTCCATGATCTTGTGTGTTAAAGGAAACAAAAAGAGTTATTGATGAGGGTCCCTAAGCATTTTTTAATTTAATATCAAAGAACACTTATAGTTAAGTTGCCATGATTGATAGAAAGTCTTAAGCTGATTTGTCTCTGCTTCACTGTTGTCTATATCACTTTTTTAATATATAGTTTATGTATAAATATATAGCTTGTTTATTTTATTTTTGTTTACAAAAGGCTTAAATGGTTGGTTTTGAAATTACTTATAGAAACGGATGTTTCATACTGTTGTGTTTGCTGTAAAATTAGATATATGTGTTAGTATGTGTGTATATTTGTGGGCACTTTAGTGAAAGGGTATAGCTCTGATTATTTTCTATTTGCTGTTTTTTAAAAGTGATGCCCTCTTTTTTCTTCCAGCCTCAGATAATAGTCAGCGATTTCGAGAAACCTGCTTTGCGTTTGCCCTGACACCACAACAAGTGCAGCAAATCAGCAGTTCAATGTAAGTGAGTTTTATCAATAATACAATATTTAAACTCAAAAAAAAATAGCTTAGTGTAACTTTTACTTGTGAACTTAAAGTACACAGAAGAGTGCATAGTGAGTCAGAGGATACTCTTTTGGGCAATTCTTTTCCCTTTTGTACATAAGGTGATGGAAAAGGAACTCGCAAGGAAGAGGAAGTTACTGCCCCCACTGTCCAGAAGCCTGGAGAGCTGCTCTTGGGCAACCTGCTGTACCAATAGCACAGTTCTGCTTGCAGGCCTCTTCCATTGCTGGCCAGTTCCTGTGCTGAGTTCTCTATTACTCAGTTTAAAGATGTACATAGTGACCTGTCAGAATTTTCTTTATCATAAACCAATAGAAAGGTAGAGGTGAGATGAGATTGTAATTGAATTATTTACCCTGAAACATAAGAAGTACT
Source organism: Nothocercus julius (assembly GCA_013398735.1). Classification (NCBI taxonomy): domain Eukaryota; kingdom Metazoa; phylum Chordata; class Aves; order Tinamiformes; family Tinamidae; genus Nothocercus; species Nothocercus julius. Next base: position 355,695 of record VZSV01000075.1, on the reverse strand, counting down.
TTTTTTTTTTTTTTTTAGTGTGTCCTAGGAATGATGGTTTGACTGAGCAGAGGAAGTAGTGTGGTTTGCAAAAGGGCTGCCACACACAAGGGTCAATTTATAGCAAACTCTGAAAAACATTAATGATCCTACTACATAAGTAACACATCGTAACCTGTGTTTTGTCTTTGCCAGGGATATTTCTGGGACCAAATGTGACTTCACAGTACAGGTCCAGCTAAGGTATGCATTCATATGGTCTGTTCTTGATGATGATGCTTAAAAAAAAAAAAAAAAGGAAATTTAATGTATCAGATATATGCTCCCTCAGCAAGTCTGTCTTACGTCTGTGGAAGAGAGTTTAATCTTATTGTCTTATCTTGAGAAAAAAGTGTTGTTGGAGATTTCAGCTACTGGCTGCTTCAGAAAGGACAGATGTAACTGCTTGTCTCTGTTATGTGCAGCTTTCCTGAAGCTCCTGGTAGCCCCATATCTGGCATGTCAACGCTGCATGTATTGCTTGCTCCAACCAACTGATTTGCTTCCCTTCATTGTTCTAGCTTATGTGAATGCTCCTCTCCCTAACTCCCGATCCCTCGGGGTCCAGGTGCCTTGGCCTTCAGACTCCATGCACAGGGAGGGTTGTTTTTCCTAACAGAGGTGTCAAACACTGTATTTGCTGGGCAAACCCAAGGTCTGTTCCTCTACTGGGAATGGGTCGGGTGAAGGAAAGGCGAGGGCAAGGAAGGAGAGAAAGCGAGGAGAGAAGGTAACTCCCTTTCCTGAGAGCAGCGACCTGCTAGGCTGAGCTGTGAGGAATCACTGTCCCCTGATGTGAAGGGATGTCTCCGTGTCCCTGGAGGAAATCAAGGGGATTTGGGAGGTCCCCTAGCTCTGCCCTTCGAGTGCGTATTGCTGTAGTCTTGGGCCTGTCGGCACTCGGTGGGGTGAGGGAGGCTCTGTCTTATTTTGGTTTCCGTAGCAAATGAGCCTTGGAAATAGCAAAACCTGGCTGAATGGAAGCAGAAGGTTTGATGTAGCACTGCTGCTGTAGCTAAGGAGCTCGCTGGATTACTGAGGTTCCGAGGAGGGACAGCTGAGCAGATGGCTCATCCTGTAATTTGTAAACAGTCGAAGAGTGGTGGGAAGGCAGCAGGACAGCCCCTTGCAAACGTCTTCTGGAGCAGGAACCTGCCTGTCTGAACAGTTCGGCTGAGAGACCCAATCTGAGGAATCTGAAAACTCTTAGGAGAAACCTGTGGCCACCTTAACCCACACATGTCATTTTAGGGGCTTTGCTGCTTATTGAGCTATACAGCTAATTCGAGGACTGTGTTAGCAGGATTTGGCATGCTCTCACAGCTTGGTGGGGGAAAAAATCCTTCTAGGAATGGGTGGTTTTGTATCATTTTAGAAGTGAAAGGTAATGGAAGCTGTTTGCATTCAGGTTTTGTTTATCAGAGACCAGTTGTCCACAGGAAGATCACTTCCCACCCAATCTGTGCGTGAAAGTAAATGGGAAACCGTGCAGCCTTCCAGTAAGTAAGATATTATTTGGGTTTATATAATCAAGTAGCATCGTTAGGAACTATTTGTCAGAGATGTGCCTGAGCATTTGTCCTCACTTTTGTTCTCATATTTTGAGTGCTTGAATGAGGGTGGATAGATGAATGAGAAAGCTAAATAAATTGTTTCTCATGAGACCAGCCACAGATCCGGAAGATTCATTTTCTAACAGAGTGACGGTAAACTTTTATGTTCTGGAAACATCCGGTGAATCTGGCTGGAATTGGACCCTGTTTTGGAGGTCATGGGTACAGGAAGAAGAGTCACTGACCACTGATGAAAGAGAGACACTGACTTTATATACAGTTCTGGGGTGTTGCATGGGGTTACTTTGGGTGGGTTTAGCCAGGCAGGTTGAATAGGAATATTGCCAGCGGAGAAAGGTGGGATGGCAAAGG
>VZSV01000075.1:321699-353647 GCA_013398735.1 Nothocercus julius | reverse complement strand
TTTTTTTTTTTTTTTTTTTTTTTTTTTCCCTTTTTTAATGAGATTTTAAAAAGCCACTTTTATTTCCAGGGCTATCTTCCACCAACCAAAAATGGTGTTGAACCAAAGCGACCTAGCCGACCAATCAACATTACCTCCCTCGTCAGATTATCCACAACAGTACCAAACACAATCGTTGTTTCGTGGACTGCGGAAATCGGAAGAGTAAGTAACTCTGTGGCACATAATGCTGCCTAAGCTTATTAATTTTGGTTTTGACATATGTTTGAAAAATTTGAAAGATAAGCAAGTTAAACGGTGCAGAAAATACTTCACGGTTTAGAAAGAGGCTATTCTTTCTTTGGATTACATTTCTCTGTTACGTTATGCCAGGCGTATACAACATGCTTCCCTAGATCAGGGCCCCTCAGATTTTTTCATAGTGTGATCTCTTAATATTAAGCAATGCATATTTAATATTAAGCATACTTAATATTAAAGAAGTCTTCTTGTTATAATCTGTTTTTGTCTCTGAGTGGATTATAAAATTGCTGGTGTTCTACTGGACTAAATAGATCTGGAACAGCCTGCAACAAGTTACCCTAAGTTGTCCTTTGAATCAGTGCATTGGCTCTCACTGATGGCAAACAACCACAGATATACATTACAAAATCAATACACGCTTGAGAAATTGTGGCTTTGTGATCGCAACTGGCTTTTTCTTTGAGGCCCTGAGAATTGTCCTGAGATGAAATTTTTCCCAAGACCTTGTCTGTGTACAAAGGCCAGGGTTCTGGAACCAAAGTGGGGAAGATGCTTATAGCACAGATGTGCTCAACAGCCAGATAGGATACATCATGCCGGTGTTTCTCTCCTTCCTCATCATGATGAATTTTTTTGTTAAGTGTAAAAGAGTTTCCAATCCAGTTACAGAATAAATGATTAAATACTTTTTTTTAAAAGTCATCCTTTATGTAGCAAGAAGTGCAGGTATCTGAAACAAGCATTTAAAAATAAACTTATTTTAGTTTGCACTGCAGAAGTGGTTGCACACAAGTTGATGAATCTTGATTATCACTGTGAAAGCAGTGCTGCCCTTTTGCTTTGGAACAGAAGAGTAATTAGGGGGAAGAAGTGCCACAATGAAAAAAATGTGCATGGACTGAGCTACTCTGTAGCAAAACTGACTGTTTTCTCAGGCTTCTTAGATATACAACTTTTGGACGCCTTTTAACTTACAGTACGAAACTGAAGACAGTGGCAAATTCTTACGTATTTCTTGCAAATACGTCAGTCAGAACGTCCCTGCTTGTGAGAGTAATGCTTCCTAATCTGACTGTTTGAGATTTTGACAGTTAAATGTGAGGAATTTATTTTATTTTTGGATGTGCCTGTAAAGTACCAAATTTGAATTCCCTATCTCCCCTTCCCTTAAGAGTCAATTGCTTTTCTCAACTGCTGTACTCTACCTTTCCTGAAGTCATAATTATGATTTTTACACAATCTGTTTCAAAAGCCTTTTGTACAAGATGCCTTGGGCAAGTGCTGTGCTTTGTAGAATCAAGCTGTCAGTAAATAATTTCACAATGTTAATTAGCATTTTTCTAACTTCTATACTAATTGAGGCATTAAACAAACAAGTAAAGCAGTAGTGTTTTTTAATGATGTGAGAAGCATTCATTTTAAGAATAAACTATATAAAATGTGGTACTTCTGATTCTACTTCAATTTGTGTGATTTTTATAGTAAGGTAAATTACTGAAATCCTGTTTTCCTCTTCTGGTGGCATCCTAAATAACGAGTGGTAAATGTCACAATTGTACAGGGTTTTTTGATTGTGTTTTTGTTTTGTGGAAACGTTCGTGAGAGTGAGAGTGCAGGAAGGAGCCTGAAATTTTTCAGTTTAAAAATGTATGAATGTACCCCATCAAACGCTTGAATTCTTTAACTCTGATTTCTGTTAAGTTTCAGCAGTCAAGTAGCTTTAGCACTTCATAGCCAGTACAGGAAGGTCGGACACTGCTTCCGAATTGAGTAGGAAATATTGCAGATCAAAAGTTTTGATCAAATTTGGCCTGTCAGCTTCCCTTAAATGTATCAGCACAACAGCAGGACCTAGCATTATTTATGTAAAATCATCCTTTTAAAGTGGCATATTGATTCCATGCTCGAAGTTAAATACAAAAACCTTCAAAGTGTCCCCACTGCTGTGGTAATAGCAGAATAGCTTCTTGTCTTGCAGCTGCGTCTAGTCTTGGTGAAGCTGATCACTTCAGTCCCATCTGTAGAACTCCATGTGTGTGAATGTGCTAAAACATGAGGGGTTTCCTCTAGCCTGAAAACTTCACCACTTCATATCTTGCAGTTGCTGGAGAAACACAAGGTCCTGCACGCACACAGATTGCATAAGCATTGTATAAAATAAGTGATGTTTTGATTGAAGCCCTTTGATGTTGTTTTGCTCCTTGTTCTGTTTCTAGAACTACTCCATGGCAGTCTATCTGGTGAAGCAGCTCTCCTCCTCGGTTCTGCTGCAGAGGTTGCGAGCAAAAGGGATCCGGAATCCTGATCACTCACGAGCACTAAGTATGTCTGATATACTTGTTAGGGAAAAGGAAAAAGAACTTTTGTAAAAAGCGATTTGAAATAGTGCTGTGCTAACCAAGGTTTGGACTTCCTTCAATTCTCTGGGTTTTGAGAATCTGATAGTGTTGTTCTTTGTGTTCAGCTGAAATTCAGAGACTCGGAGGCCTTTGTTTGTGTTAGGAGCCGGTCCAGGAACCCTGTTGACACTGTGAAGGGAAAAATGCGAGAGGCTCGCTCAGTGCGGTTCTGCTGGTTGTGCTTCTTTAAGCAGAGCGACAATATTTGTGTAGTTAACTGATAATTCAGGACTTGAAGAAGCTAAACTAAATGGCTGATACTGCACCGTGATAACGAGATGCTGGAGAAAAGGCTTCATTGCCGCTTATTTTTGCTCCTGTGACACCGTGCAGTGGATGAGCTCCTGGAGAGACAGTCTAGCTAATACCTCCCTTCCCCCAAATCTCAGTGCTGGGTTTCCTTCTTTGTTATTTCCCTGACACGTACCCATTGGTATAAGTTTATGTAATAAAAATCCAAACAAACACTGCTTGCTTTTCACAAGCATTGCTTTTCCAGGGAGAGGATGTAAAAACAAACACCTGGCAGCTGTTGGTCACGCTCTTTAATGTCTAACTGGGAGACGCTCAGATCATGTGCACTGTGCTCTGCACAGGACCCTCTGCAGAAGGCATGAAATTAGCTCAGTGCTGCAAAGCCTGTGTATTAATTGTTTTGTATTAACGCAATGTGATGATTTCAGCGCACAAAAATCTAACCATGAGTTTCCTGGTGGCTGCTGCTCCTATCCACCATTAACTTCAGGCTGTTACTGTAGCCGATCTTTTTGGCATATTTAAAATAATTTTCAAGTATGTAGTTGCATGTGTATGAAAACAGCCATCTCTGAATATTTTTTCTAGGGATCTTGGTTTCAGATGAACTTTTCCTATTTCTAGCTTCCTTAAATGTTGTGATTTATGATCTTTCCAGAGAGTAAAGACTGCTTAGATTACATGTTTACTGGGGAAGCATGCGGTGTGAAAATACTCACTGCTGCTTGCTTCCTTTAGACACGATAAAAGTTTGGCACGTGTAATTTTGGGCTTGCATTACTTCTGTCATTCATTTTGTATCATAAATTAACTATAAAATTAATGCTATCTTCTTTCAAATAACAGTTAAAGAGAAACTGACTGCAGATCCAGATAGTGAAATAGCAACAACAAGCCTAAGAGTTTCTCTTCTTTGTCCAGTAAGTATTTTTAATTCTCTCAAAATGGATTCTGATAAAAACGTGGCTATTCTGGGACAAGTTTTGAGTAGTTGTTACGTTGTGTTTATTTGCTTGTTAACTTTGGGGATAGGATCTGGTGCTGAAGTCTTCTAGCAGTGTTTTAAGCGTGTTTTTTACCCTGACCAGATGAGTATCCATTAACTTGAAAACACGATTCAAAACTATATGTAAGCATGCATTTAAATCTGTCACTAGATCATGTGAGTGTCTGTGCAGCTTGGGTCCTTGATGCTTGGTTGTGCTAAAACCACTCTCAGCAGTAAGGTAGGTGAATCTGTCTACTAAAACTACCTCTTAAGTTGGTGTCTGGAGCCAAATAATTGAACATCTTTTAACTGAAGTTGATTATATGCATGTATGCAGTTTGGGCATTTTATACTCTTAGCTTAAAAATTAAGCAGGGTTCTAGAGGATGTTCAAACAAAATTGTTGCTAAATTTGAACAGGGAGAAGTTGCTAAAAGTGGTGTAACTGAGCACAAATATTCTATCTGACAAACAGCATGCAAGATACAGATCCACCCAATATGGAAGTTGCAGGCATTGCTTGTATCTTGATCTGTTGTTGATCAGGTAGATACAGGAATAAGCACTAGTTTATATCAGGTTTTACATTGTCATTCGCTGAACTGCACAGTATAAATATTATATGCACTCTTTATTTCTTTGTACTTTTTAAAATTTCACACTGCTTCAAAATACTTGCTCTCTGCATTGATTGACATAGTGCCTTTATTGCAGCATAGCTTTTGGACCTCTTTTCAAGATGAAGGATACATCTGTTTCCTGGTCTAGCTCAGTCTGCTCATGCTTGACAAGAAACTTTCAGTTTCGAAACCTAAAGAAAAGAGCTGACTTTGTTCTGGCAAAATCAGAGCTTATTTTTCAAGTTATTAAATTTCTGCTTAAACTCCAGCAATGTAGTGCTAAACTTCGAGATATGAAAGTTCTGTTTTGCAGAATATACAGCTGAGATTGCGGTTGCGCTTTTTTTTTTTTTTTTTTTTTCCTTACTCTCTAGGCACACTATTCCTACCACATAAAATTATATTCCAATACAAGAAAAAAATAGTAATCCATTAGTAGGAGTTAAATGACTATAAGAGTTTAGAAGTCCATATATATTAATTCATTATCTTGAAATAATCTATGTATATCTTCTGGAGTTATAGATGTTTAATGCAATACTTGATTTGTGAAAATTGTCAGTTAAGGCAGTTATGTTTCTTAATGGGTCATTCCGTGCGAGATTTCTGACAGAATACTTCTGTTTGTCCTAATCATGTCCCTCATCAATAAAGGTTGTTCAGCTGTGCTTTTCCATGCATCGTTTTCTAGCTGACTGATTCAGATGAGTTGATACTAGAGCAGGAAGATATTCTAAAAGCCTGTTCAGGTGTTTGTAAACTTGCAGTCCTCTAAAGATGTCAAATTATTTTGTTTTCTCAAAGCTTTGTCAGGGAAGAAAGTGAAATAACGATCCGACTAGCTCTTAGGAAGCCCTGCCTTTTTTTCAGTTTTCCTCTTAATTTAGTTCTTTACTAATAACTGCACAGAACAATGTCTACAGCAGGTTATTTTGAGCGCATTTGTTTCTTTGTCCTTTTAATAATGTCTGCAAAATATACATACTTGACTGATGTATTTTTTTTCCTCCTCTTCCCCCAGTACTTTGGGCATTTGATGTGCTCTAGTTTCACTGCAGCTCCTAGAACAGTCCCCCATTGCAAAAGCTTCCTGGGACAGGGACTGCACCTTGCAAACTGCCCCCTAAGTAGGAGGATAGTGATGGGAGGTCACTAGCAAGATTCAGTCCTCAGTTCTGATTGCAATTTTACTATAAACTCCATATATTCCAAATTATTGGAAATAATTGTAAGCATCTGACTCAGGGAGAACTTTTTAAAGAAATATTTTGTGTTTCATTTCAAATGCTTGCATGTTTGGCCAGTGTATGCTTTGAAAGTACAAATGATTATTCAAAGACCAACAGCAGAACCAAAAATTAAAAGTCTACTCTATCTAATACTGTGAGGATGCTGTTCCTCCAGTCACATGCGTGATGGGTGCGATGGTCTCGTGGATGCGCTTCAGTAGAGTGCATTTAATCACACAGCTTATAAACTTTGTTTTGCCCCACAAAATTGTGGCAAGATGCTTTTTTTTGTTTTTGTTTCTTTTGTTTTTATTTTTTATTTTTTTAAAAAGCCGCTCTCAGAGACCAAGTGGTAGGAGAAAAAGCTGTCTTTAACTCTTGGCTGAATCTGCCTAAGATTCAGCAGGCAGAGGGGATGTAGTGAAGATGTATTTCAGCAAGACACTTCAATTTTTTATTTATTTTTTTTAATTAAAAATAAATCCTCGGGCTCTGCAGCTGGACAAAATACGTTGCTGAATGAAAATTGCAGATGTAGCATTTACTGTAGGCTTGCAGTTTTGTTTACAAATCCTGAATGCCTGTTTTGGGTGCATTGTTTTTTTTAAACTTGAGAAGGTGGCTATGTTTTAGAAGCTTGTAAAAGAAATTAATGCAGTGTTTCTTTGGCTGACAAAAGGCAGGAATGAGAGCAGTGACAGTGCTGGGAAAGCTTGTTTCCCAGAAGTTGGGCACATCCCTCCTTTTATGCCCTTTTCTTTTGTCCGCGTTGACACTTGGCCAGTGTGGCAGGACTGATCCAGGGTGTTCCATGCCAAAAATGGGAAGGAGACACAGACTTGTTAACGCTGTGTGTACTGATCCTGTCTGCTTGTGTCCTCATAAATCCAACTGCTGCATGGAAATTACAGGCATGGCTTTGATACCAAAAGCTTGCAAAACCATTTGGGGTTTAAATGTGCTGTTTTGCTTAGGAGATGGGGTGTGGATGTTGTTCCTGCACCACGTCTCCCCCTTGGTTTTATTTTGCCTCCTCGGGTGCCCTTGCTCCTGATCCCACCTGAGCTGGGGATGCGTCTTGTGCCCAAAAGACAAATGAGCCAGTGAGGTTCCCTGCCACAAGGGAGCTGGGAAGCATTAACGGCCGGCGGCACCAGGACCTGCTTGTGTGGCAGGAATAACGTGCTCCGCATGGATTTGGGAGCAGAAGGACGTGTCCACACATGGTGCCCAGAGCACCTCCTGCCCACCAATCTCCACCAGGTCCCAAGCTCCCATCCAGCTGGCGGGCGGATTCCGGATGGTCCTAGATGTCTGGGGATAGGGAAAGGCACACCGTGCCAGAGTGGGAATTTGCCGAGTGGCACCCGCTCGCGGGGGCTGCGGAGGGCATCATGGAGGAGGCCGTGGGCTGCGAGCGGAGCCTTTGTTCCTGGTACCGTTTTTAGTTTGGTGATGCTGCGAGGTGAGTGCCATCCTGTGGCACCCGGCCTGCACTGCCGCTGCTCGGCACCGGCACCGCCTGCAGAACCGGGCCGCCAACAGGCCCTCCTGCCAGACCACTGAGGGCTCTCGCATGAAGTCACCTGTATGTTTTCGTTTAAATATATGCAACTTGGGGGGAAAAAGTCAAAAACACCCTTCAACCCTTCAAATACTTGGTATAAATTGTTCCTAATAAAGTGCCTTTTTTTTTTCTCCTGTTTGTTTGGGTTTTATGGGGGAAAGTTCATGTTTAGAAAACTTACTTGCATTTGCAGCTGTCATTAACCCCCCTACTAAACTGCAGCATAAGAACATAAGTACTTAGCCAGAAAAATCTTGTCCTTTGAGGAAAGGAAATGTACTTGCTGTGGATTAATATGAAAATGCTTTTGACTCTCAAAATCAATTTTGCAGTTGCCATAATCATGTGTTAGTGCTTTAATGTGCTGAGCTATCTAATCCAAATCAAGACACTCCTTTGGTAGAGCTTAGACCAAACGCCTGCAGTGTGTAGCTGTCCTGTGTTTGCCTGCCCTGCTCAAGTCCCCATGAGCTTTTTTTCTCTGCAAGTCTGTATTAGTTTGTCTGCAGTTTGTGTTAAACTCTCAGCCCACCAAACCTGCTGCCCTGCACCTTCTGCAAGCATTGAAGGAGAGAGTGGTCCCTGTGTTCCCCTCCTGCATCAGCTTCCAGCAGCATTTGCCAGCTCTTTATAAGGTTTAAAAGATAGGATGTATTGCAGGACAAAGCCAACTATTTGTGTTTTACCTAGGGGAAAAAAAGCAGAATTTCAGGGCATCTCATAGCTGTATACCAAAAGGAGAATAGCGCAGTATCTTCACAGTTAACAAGTATGACTTTTTCTTGAGGAGTAACTTCCTGACAGCCCCTTGGAAAAAGCAGGGAAAATACTGGAGCGGGACAAATAAGCACACCGGGAAAGGCGCCGTAGTCTTGCAAGCGCGTTTCGGTGTACTCGCATCTGTGAGCGGAAAGTTAAGCGAGTGAACAGTTACAGAAAGGCTCTGATGACAGAAACATGGACATTACGGACATTTACAGACATTTACGGACAGCGTCAGTGTGTATTTACGTGCTAGGAAAGGACTGAACTGTATTTATCAACTTTTTAATTACTACCAAAGGAGGAGATTATTTTTCCTCACAGTTAGCCCAGAAACGGGCCCATGAGAAAGGCCGGCAGACTCTGGTTTGGGTGCGAGAGCAGGAAAGGATGTTGTCCGCGGTCTCCTTTATTGGACGTAGTCAAAATGTGACTTTTGTCAACATTTCTCTTGTTACTGCTGTGATCAAATCTACAGATGAGGAAGGGAGGAACTGTATATATGTGTGCCTAATCTATGCTTGGGTTTCTGTTAGCTCTTTCCTGAGTAGAATGCAACCTGTCTCTGTCTTTACAGACACAAAAGTCCTGTTTAATATCGAGATGATGCCAACTTTTTTCTTTCTTTCTTTCTTTTTTTTTTTTTCTCTTTTAAAGCTTGGTAAAATGCGGCTAACTATACCATGCAGGGCCCTGACTTGTTCACACCTGCAATGTTTTGATGCCACTTTATATATTCAAATGAATGAAAAGAAACCAACTTGGGTTTGCCCTGTCTGTGACAAGAAGGCTCCTTATGAGCATCTTATTATTGATGGGTAAGTAATGTTTGAATCGAATGATAGACGTAATTTATCCTTTCTGCTTACTGTTTTTTGCAGTAGAGAATACAGAGCATAGCTCTAAAATCTCAATTACCTGGACATTAGGTGTTTTGTTGGTGGAAAAACTCTTAATCCAGGTGCATGTTAATTCAGTATTCTGGAAGAATTGTGGTTATCTCCAGGTGTTAAAATTAATAGTAATAAAAGGAATTAATAATAATAATAAGGTATTGCTTCTAATTCCAGTAACACTTTAAGGAGTGTTTTTCTCTCCCACATCCCAACCCCAGGAACTACTGCTTAACTCTGACTTAGTTTTTATAGTGGATGCTCATGTTCAAATAAATATTGTCATCCCCCAGATGCATTTTGAATTCCATGAACAATTTCACACTTAGGGAGTTGCTATATGTAGGAGGTGACAGAGAGATTGATTCCCTGGTGCTGCCTACCTGCAGAGCACCTAAAAAGCTAGTATTGGTCTCTGTGAAGAAACATCAAGTCTGAATTCCTGCATTTCTGTTTTAGTTTCTTAGATAAGAACCTTCTCTCCAAAGCTTGATCAAGGAGGGAAACAAGCAGAGAATGTTTTAGTCAAGCCAGAACAACCCCCATTTCCCCCAAATAAATCGCTTAGTCTTTTTTAGTGAATAGGTGCTTCGTTTTGATGACCTGCCAATGAAGCATAAGATTTTGTCAGAATTCTCTGGTCTCCTAAGAAAATATCTGTGGTGGAGATGCTTAGGGTATGCACAGGTTGCTTTGGATTCATGGATTTACAAGTCCTTTGCTTTGGAGTAAAGAACTGGGTTTGCTTGTTTGAGGTGTCAGTCAATAATAGTAACTAACTATTATTAGAGTAATAGCAACTAACTATTATTATTATTACAGACTAACAGAGATAATAATCAAAACAACATATTATTCTTATTTCTTCCCACGTTGTCAGGTATGGACATCAGAGATTAGGTGAGAAATTTAAAGCGTTCCTTAGAGAATGTTATTTCTAGAAAATCTTTCAGTCTGGGAAAGAGTGAACTTTCTCACTATCTTGAAGCAGAACTCTTTCCTACACAGAACCACATGAATAGTCTTGGTCAAAACCTGCAGTTCCCAGTAGGAGTGATGTGCCAGGATCCTTAAGGTCTTAGGAGAAGAGGCTGTGAGTTTAGATTGCCATTGCAAAGCTTTGGCAAAGCTTTAGTTGAAAATGGGGGAAAAAAAGAGAGATTTGAAGAATTATTTGTCTCAGTATGTGTCGACTCAGAGGTGTCAACTCCTTTACAGTATGGGCTTCCTTCGTCAGGTAGCTATTACCAAAGGTAAAGGTGGATAAATAAGGGATTTTACATGTGTGTTGTTCCTTTGTTTTGGGAAATGGGCGTTTCAGATCATAAGATCCAGATGATTCCACATCTGTACCTCTCAACTGGACATGCAGGGTTTTATTTTAGATAATAACCCCTTGTTATTAAGGCAATGGATAAGCAGGGGCAATACAGCAAAAGTTCTCACTAAAGTCTTTCTTAGCACTGTAATTTAAATTTGCATTGACTAATAGCAAAGATACTGTAAAAGAAGTTTGAATTAAGCTCTTTCTGGGGATTGATGCTAAAAGTTTTTGATTGACAGGTTGTTCATGGAAATCCTGAAGTATTGTACAGATTGTGATGAAATTCAGTTTAAGGAGGATGGATTGTGGGCTCCTATGAGATCGAAAAAGGAAGTGCAGGAAGTAACTGCATCTTATAATGGAGTTGATGGTAAGTCCGTGTTTGGACTGAATGCTGTGCTGATGAGCTGAGTCTTGAGCTTCCTTTAGCTCTGATGCAAGGTGCTCATGTTTGTGTGTTGCTCGTACCTTTTGATCAGTTACAAAAAAAGATGTTTTGAGCAGTGCCTATTTGGGGTTGATGGTGCTTTTAAGATTATTGGAAACTTTTTATTTGTTTGTTTTGTTCTGAATCATAAGCATTGCTTATGAACACCTATAGTAGCTGCAATATGATTCTAGTGTTGCAAATTTTAGTTTATAACGTTGACTTACTTTGTATAGGGTGCATAAGCTCTTCCATGGAACACCAAGTGTCTTCTCACCAACAATCAAATAAAAATAAGAAAGTAGAAGTGATCGATTTAACCATCGATAGCTCATCAGATGAAGAAGAGGAGGAACCATCTGCAAAGAGAAGCTGTCCTTCCATATCGCCAGCGTCACCATTAAATAATAAGGGGTGAGGAAAAAAAAAAAATTAAAAAACATGTAGTCCAAAGCAGACAGAATATATTCACTTGGGAGAGTATTGATGAATTTCAAAAGAAACTATATCTGGAAAGAGTACATCCCAATGTAGCATGGGTTGTAGCAAATGAGTTTGATATCAGCTTGCAAGGCATTAATAGATGGAATACAAAAATACGTTAATAATGTATAAAACATATACAAAATGTAGAGAAAGTAGACTAGAGAGAGAAATGTAGAGAATGTAGACTACAAAATGTAGTCTATGGTACTTCTATACCTTTTGAAAAGTGAATTTTGGAGGTGCTGAATGTGTAACACTCTATAAATGGTTTTGTAAATGGATCTTGTGAAAAGAAGTACGAAGCAGTGCCAGAAGCTGTGTCTTAAAAGTACGTTTTTGTAGATTTGGAAATGTTTTTCTTCCATAGTAAAACAAGCAGCATATAGAAGGGAGAGCCCTGAGAAACATCCTTGGGTGTGGTGTGGGAGTGCGTGGGTTTTGCCGGGGATTGCTGCCAGCAGCATGGTAATAGGAATGCCAGAATAACCTGATTACACATAATTAGCCAAGCTGTTAATAGCACCCTGTTTACATAAACAGGCCAGGATGAAAACTGAGGCTAAAGATCCTGTTGTTGAACTGATTACTACTTCAGTGATGTAAACTACTCAGTGATCACTTAAAACTCTTCAAGACCTTTTTGGCTGTCTTCCATTGCTAATTACCTTGTAGAGCACATGCAAATAGCTGTTGTTCTGTGGATTTCTTTTTTTTTTTTTTTTTTTTTTTTGGTATAAAACACCTTTAGGATTATTTCGTCCTTGCTTAGGAGTATTTGTAGAATATTTGTGGCAGAGATCCCAATAACATTTATAAGGAGAACTATCATTTTCTATCGTTAACTTCAGCTGTTTGGGCTGAAATCTGCTATGCAGCTTATAACAAATCTTTGTTTCTTTCAGCATTTTAAATTTACCCCACCAAGCATCTCCTGTGTCAAGAACACCAAGCCTTCCTGCTGTTGACACAAGCTACATCAATACATCACTTATTCAAGACTACAGGCATCCATTCCATATGACACCTATGCCTTATGACTTGCAAGGTAAAGGTTTTATTTTATTTTATTGTAAGTACAGCAGTAATGACTGCAACAAAGGGATTTAAATGTGTGGCTGTTAGACAGTGCAGCAGTGCAAAATATTTCATATAGGAAGCTAAGATTTTTTTTTTAATAGTTTAGCTTAGTATCTTAATGTTTTAAAAGCTTGATCTCCCTTGTGAGTGAGAGAATCCAGCAGTGAAGAGAATCTGAAGTTTCATCAAAGTCATGCTGGTTAAAATAATTTTTATTTCAAAAAATGGTGGAAGAATGAAGAGGTGCTTCTTTATTTTGAAAGCTTATCTTTTCCCTTTGGCTTTTTACAGGATTAGACTTCTTCCCTTTCTTGTCTGGAGACAATCAGGTAAGTCAAAGCAAATCAAGTCATAGGGCAGAAATTGTTTTTTGAGAAAGACTTAATGGCCTGGATGTATGGGCAAGGAAGGAATGGACATACGGTGCAGGTGTAAATGCAGGCTGCAGCTTTGGTTTGTACAGGTGAAAACACTACCCATGTACCCATAAAACCACTGCTTTGTACCCATAAAAGCACTGCTCATGTAACCCAGCATGAGCATTATCTAAATATGGGAGTAGGATAAGGGTATAACAGAACATAGACTCTTTATTTCCAGAGGTTAGGCTCAGTCTTGTGGAGCATCCTTCGCCACGGCAGAAGGTCCAGCAGCCAACTCCTTAGTTTTTCAGACGTGAGCTCTAACAGTGCCAGGTCCCGTTGCTGGGACCCTTGCTAGACCTCTTGACAGCTCTGAGAATCAGAGGAAACTCTTTTTCTGAGGCTGTAAAGAAGAGGAAAACTTGGTCCTGTCCTAGCAAAATTTATTCTTGGCATCAGTAAATGTTCATGTAAATGAAACAGTAAATGTTCATACCATGCTTCCCACCTTTTTGTAAGTAATTACTGAAATAGGCCGATTTGCTACTGGCTTCTCCAGTGCTGGGAACTAAACAGGTCATTCTCAAGTCCTCACACTTGATCCCTTCTCCTCCTGTGCCCCCAAGAAGAAAAGGGAGCTGGGTGGCTTGTCTGCCCATTGTCCATTCGTGTCTGCTCCTCGGTCTCAAGTAGGAGAATTGCACTGAATGCAGAAGGATACTCTCAGGTGACGATTAAGACCAGAGACTGTGTTGTAGAATTTGGGTTCAGAAAAGCTATCTTGATGTTCAGTAAAACGTAAGTATGAGAATACTCTGAAACAAGTGTTGTGCAAGTGTGGTGTTGCACTGATAGGGCATTTTTATACTAGTGCATATAAGACAGAGAACCAGCCTGCATGGATGTTTCATGATAGCGGACCAAAATTACAGAGAGAAAATCCGGTTCTTGGGAGCCAGTTCTTGCCTTTTGGGGCTGCCCTTTAAAGAATATAACTTGGGACAGCCCTTGTTTCCCCTGATGGGACCAAGAGTGCTGTTTCTAAATGTGTTTTTCACAGAAGCATGCTTTCCTTCACCAACAGTGATGAGCACGTAGCTTCAGCAGCTGTGGTGGTTGTGTGACTTTTGAGGAGAGGAAAAGCTAAAAGTTGTTTTGAATTTGTGGGAATTTTTCCACAAGGGAATTTTTTGAAGAGGTAGAAGAATGCTGCTTGTTACTGTTATCTGCTGTTTGGGTGTCTTGCAATATTGTTGCTTTTCTAGTGTTTGCTCTTACTAATACCAATATTTCCAATTTCTTTCGGCTTCAGAGCTCAGGGGCTGCAGAGGTAAAAGTTCACTGCATCGGTCACTTACCTTACAGAAAGGTTGAGTAGACAAGCTGGTGTGAACTCCAGAAGCTGACAGAGCTTTAGCTTACAAGTATATCTTTGTGCTGCTCTGAAGAAAAACTGTGGTTTCTCAAATGTAACTTGAAAATGTTGTTTTTCCCCCCCAGCATTACAACACCTCCCTTCTTGCCGCTGCAGCTGCGGCAGTTTCCGCATCAGATGATCAAGAACTCTTACACTCTCGTTTTTTCCCCTACACTTCATCTCAGATGTTTCTCGATCAGCTAAATGCAGGAGGAAGCAGTTCTCTGCCAGCCACAAATGGTAGCAATAGTGGCAGTAACAGCAGTCTTGTTTCCTCCAACAGCCTGCGAGAGAATCATGGTCATCCAGTTGCAAGTAGAAGCAGCACGGACACGGCATCCATCTTTGGTATCATACCAGACATTATTTCATTGGACTGAGTTTTGAAGTAAATGAACTTGTCAAAGGAGATCTTTGTGCTTGGTTTTATCTTATTATGTTTAGAAACATAGACAAGTTTTTTTCCTTTTTTAGGGAAAAAAATTTACGTGTACAGAGAACAAAACTATATTTTCAGTTTTACTTTTGTATATAAACCTACGATGGCCTCACTGGTAAAAATAACAAAAAAAAATCACAAAACAAAAAATAACAAAAAATAACAAAAAAAAAGAAACTTCAGTTTATGGACACTGAAGACTTTACACCTGTGCATTTGTCATGTGAGTTTTTTTTTGTTTTTTTTTTTTTCTTCTTTCCTTAGTGTGAACACAAATGGCATTATTTTCTTCACAGTGTAACATAAATGGGGAAGGAACTGAACTTTTAAAGTTCTAACTTGTAGGAGGTTTTTTCTCCTCTTGGAGACATTTACCTTTGGTGGTGGAATCTAATTCCCCCATCCCATTTTTAGTGCAGATTTTTTTTTTTACACTTAAAGTGGAACAAATCCTACCCACTGTTCCACAGCATTCCCTCTGTTTGCAGGACATATAGCCTTTCAGGAGTGACTTTTTTTTTTTTTTAATTCCATGCTTTAATCAAGCATGTTGTAAGCTCATTAGTGCACCAATTATCCTTGTGGGCCAGACTCAATAAAATCCTAGGCTGAGCAATTGTTTGGCTGCACTTGTGCGAGACAAGATGGAAAATTTTTATAGACTCTAGCCCCAAATAAAAGCATTGACATGTTTGACTGTAGGTTTTTGTTTCTAATAACTTACTATGAAATCCTATTAAAATAACTTAAGGTCCTAATCAGCAAAATATTAAGCATGTGTCAGTTTTAAATTTGTGGAACTGCTTGTGCTTTAAATTTAGCCATGCGTATGTAAGTGGCCTATTGAACTGAGGCCTTCCTTATTCTGTCTGGGAAAAACTACTTTTAGTTGCAGTAGATCAAATTTCTGCTTAAAAGTGAACTTGTTCAACAAAAGGAAGAAAATAGCAATGCCAACGTACTATTGCATGGTTTGTGCAGCTGGTACTCGTCTTGGTACAGCGTCTTCTGACTTCACATTCATCAAAGCTAAGTTAATAGTTAGTGTTCAATGCGAGTGTCTTAAACCAAAAACCAACCCGATAAAATAGCCCCGGGGCCCATGCACTGAGATGAATCTCCAACCATTGAAGTCTCTTAGGGTAAGGGGTTTCAAATTCAGTTTCTTCTTTTTGGCCTTTTAAATATTTTGATTTCCCTGTTTTTCCATATGTTTCTGTTGAACTTTGAGTCATACTTGCTTCCTGCTTTCTTTTCTCATTTTTTTGAAGTTGTGCATGACATAGGAATATTTTTTTTTTTTTTTTAACTGGTGGGTCATTTGGGCTGATCCATTCTTGTTAAAGAGTGAATTGTGTAAATAGCTGGAATGCATTTTTTCAGGAGATTCTTTAAAGTTAAGAGTAGGGGGAGAGAAGGAGGTGATTCTCTTGTGTCCCAAAGTCCATGTCAGAGAGAATAAATATTTCCTCTGGTGTGAAAAATATTTTTTTAACTGGTTGAAAGTGCAGGTAACAAGTTTATCAGGAAAGATAGTAAGGAATACAAAAGAAAAAAGGCAGATTCTTGTCTGAGTTTTTAATGTCCAAACTATTGATTGCAGCTAGTTGCTTTGAGCATTGACAAGGGCCACCTTTTGCCTATGAAGTTGTCTCAAAATCTTGCGTTGATAAAGAAAGAAAAAAAAAAAGAAAAAGAAAAAAAAAACTTTATCCAAGTAGCATTAGGTATTGCTGTATGATCAGTTGTATGGTTATTTGAAAGGTTCACATGAATATGTGGCATCAAAATTGTTTTTAGTGTTTTTACAGCATCACTCTGCCACTATATAGTTGACTTGAATTTTGGAAACAAATGTTTGTGTTTATATGTATATGTGTGTGTATATATGTATTTATAGATCTGTGTGTGTGAGTTAAAAGTGAGTTAAATAGTTTTTCCCATGCATGTGTATTTCATACATATCTGGCTGATATATATATATATATTTCACCATACACCAATTTTATAATTTATTAAATGTCAGTTAAAAAAATAAATAAAAGGATAGAAAATGGGAAATACTTATTTTTTAAACTCAGTCTGATTTTGAAGTGATTGAACCTACATTAGGAATATGTCTCATACATTTTAGTCATGAGAAGTAACTGGGTAGTGGAGAGCACGCGGCTCCCTGCGGCAGCGCCCGGAGCGCTGCCGGCAGCGCCGCGGTGCCGGGGGGCTCGTGGCCACCTCGCTGACCACTGGGGCAACCTTTGCTAAAGGTGAGCTGAGAAGCTGCTTAGGTTGGTTTTGGCAGCGGCATTAAAATCTTAATTCCCCCATGAAATGAAGCGGCAAGCGAAGGGCGCAGCAACCCGGCGTCCTTTCCTTCAGCCCTCGGAAAATGAGGCCAGCTGGCCACGTCCTCCTCTTCCTCGCGCGCGGCCTGGAAGGGGAGGAGGGCTTTTCAGTTCACCTTGGTGGTGTTTTAGCCTCGTGGCCCTGCAAAGATGGGACAGAAACGCTCTCAGATCCTCCTCTGTGGTATTAACCCCGTACGCTTTGTGAGTATTCATACTTCATACTAAGATGTTCTTTATAGCTGATAACTCTCTGTGCCTCTGACCACAGTTAACGTTACTTGGTAGAAGTCTCGGTCCGAGTTCTCCGGAAATTCCCTGCAAATGTAAATCCCAACGTCCCTCCCTTTGCGTCCACCGGTGCCTGCAGGGCCCTAGGCCGGCGCTTGGCCGCCTTGCAGCCCTGTGGGATTCTCTAGGATGCAGTTCCCGAAATCCCTGGACTGGCGGCTGGCCCTTTTCCCCCTCGATCCTTCCCGCGGAGGGGCGGCTGGGCGCGCGTCTCCGTCGCGCGGTGCTGTGCGCGAGGGCAAATCCACGCGGAAAGGAGCCGGCAGCTCCTGTCCCAGCAGCAGGGTGGAAGTGGCTTTGACTTGCCCGTGGCTGCTCTTGGTGCATCTTTTAAAGGAATAAAAACCCTGCGGAACTCCCAGCCCTTCCCCGCTCCGTAGCACTTCCATAACTCCAGGTGCGATAGCAATTCCAGGCCAGCCCGCTCCTGTCCATGGCAAGGGCTGGCTCGGCCTTCCAAAGATGGGATGGGAAGGGATGGTTCCCCCTGGGCTCTCTTGGAGCTGCCTTCTAATGCAGAGCGAAAGACTGTGAGGAGAATGCCTTGAAAATTAAGTCTGTGTTGCAGTTTAACATTTCAGGGTTTTAAGCACACTTTAAATACATTCGGAAAGGATTTTATTTTATCTGATTTAACAGTGTGGCTGTTTCTCTCTCTCCCTTTCTTTTCTTTTTGTTTTTTTTTGAAACAGAGCTTAGATTTCTAGCAAGGGAAAATTGCTGGTGGTCCCCGAAAGTGCTGCTGTTAATTGTTTTAATTAACAAAGGGATAATGTATATAGGCAGAATATTAAAATTGCCATTAATTCCATGAATTTAAATCTGTCATTCATTGCCTTAAAACTTTCTCTTAGTTTCCATATGGCATGCCAAACCCATAAATGGCTTTTAAAAATGTATAGTAGACCAATGTCAGTTTGTATAAAAGTACCAAGTGAAAATATTTATTATATGCATTGGAAAAAAAAGAAAAAAAAAAAAAAAAGATGGTTTACCTATTGAATGTTACCTGTTTATGTAGAAATCTTTAGATGTAATAAAAAGCATTCAGTTATGTTGTGTTTTTTAAAAACAATCGAAAAGGACACGGGGCGGGGGGACACGACCCGGGGGGGATCCCCTCGGAAGGTAGGGCGGCTCCTTTGTGACAGCCGTTTGGGGTGGTTTTTTGAGTTTTTCAATTATTTTTTGGCTTGAGATTAACTGTGAATAGGGACAAAAAGGTGGTGAGGGGAAGGGTGTCTGTTGGTGTTGGCTGGGATGGGTTCTGGGTGTCCGGGCGAGCCCCATCCCTCGCTCCCCGCTGTGTTTCCTGCAGCGTTGGCTGAGGGTCGCGCTGCTCCCCCCGGGGCTTCCAGGGAAACGCGGGACCGCCTGGCTGGGAATCGCTCCCGTGGGAGTTGAGCTTCTTTGCACAGCCTTCAGCAAGGTCGAAGCTGAGCTGCATTTCTGCCCATGGAATAATTTCCCATGGGAATAATGCCCATCCCAAGAGAGAGAGATCGCCACGGGCTTGGAAGGGTTGCAAAGATTCCCTGGACTTCGTTTTTCAGATTGCAGACAAGTCGGTGTGCGAGTTGGCCCTGGTCGTCTGCGCGGGCTGTGGCTGTGCACCCAGGTGGCCGTAGCAGGGACCTTTAAGATGGCAAGCAGTTAAAATAAGATTAAAGCCCGCTGTTCCGGGGCGCGTTGGTTTACATGAGTTCAATGGCAAGAGAAACAGCTTTTCCTTTCTGTTACAGAGAAGCCGAATTCCCACGGCCGCAGCTTCTCCCTGTGCTGGGCGGCCGGGCCCTGGTGTCGATGCTCCTGCAAAGCGCCGCCTTTTCCAAAGCGGAGCCTGAGCCCTGCGGGACCGGGCGCCTTGCAGAGGAATCGTGGGACCTAAGCAGAAGCAGAGCGGAATCCCATTGCTCCTGCCCTCCCGCTCCCGCCCCGGATCCCTGTGCGCTCAGAGCACGAGTTGTCCTGCCCCTTTCCTCCGGCTCTGCCTTGGTGCGGCGAGGAAAATCCCGACCGCTTCTCTGCAGCCCCTTGGAATGGACCACGGAAGCGGAGGGGGGATTTTGCTGCTGTTTTGGGATGCAGTCGCTGTGTGACAGTAACTACAAGTCCTAATCTATCCTGTGATCTGTAGGCTTGGATACACTTTTAAGACGATGGTTGTTTTGTAAGTGTGACACATCTGACACGCGGGACTGTTGCATGCAGTTTATTTAAGTGACAGAATTCACATGTTCTAAGTGACGGTGTTTTTCTGGAAGTGGGGTAGGGATCTGTAAGCTAAACTCAAGGCAGAATATGGAATCCTCAAGGCAGGTGATGATTTCCGAGTGTAGCCAGGGACGAGGAAACCTGAACTCAAAGTTCAGGTCCTGCTGGTACCAGATCCCTTGCTTTGAATTTCAGTAGTCGGCTACTGGAAGGCTGATGGTGCGGACAAATTCTTCATATTTTATTGTGCCATTTGGTCCAACTTTGGCTTCTTTTAGCAGGTCATCCACTGAAAGAGAGAGGAAAATAAAGCAGAGGGGTGATTTTAATTTGCCGTGCAGCTTGTGTGTGATCTAAGGGATGTGGAAGCTGCCAGGGCCGGCTGGACGGAACGCCTGGGACGTCTGTGGTTGTTCAGCTCGGACTCCTGGGACCCGCATTGGCTGGAGGCAGGAGCAGCGCGTTGCTTGAGGAGCCCTGATCCTGCTCTGCAGACCGGGCTACCCTGCTGGAACCGTTTACTCCCTGGGCACAAACACAAAAATAATTAATTCTTCCGAGAACACTGAAAATAATTTGGGAGAAAAATGTCTTGTTTCTCATTGGGTGAGGAGAGCTCAAGTGAGAATGAAGCGGGGGCTTTTCTGGAGCCGGTGCACGAAGGGCCGTGCCCGAGCGCTCGCGGAGCCCCGTGAAATCGAGTCTGTTCTGCCATCAAATATTGATAGCGCTGAGCGAGCCCGGCCCGGGTGCTGCAGAGCAGCGACACAACTCGCTGCATTAGTGCCCGCGGGGCAGCGCACGCTGTACCTGTACATATATATATATATATATATATCTATGTATATATATAAAACGGCTCAGACAAAATGAGGTTCTGGTAGTTTTTGGCGTCCTGGGCTCTCCCCTGCTGCTGTGCCCCATGGAGATGTTTCTGGGAAGCAGACGGTGCTGGTTGTTCTGTAGTTTTGTGCTTTGGGCTTTTTTAGTCTTAAGCAAAAAGCCCCACTCAGCACCAGGTTCCTCCCGGCAGCGCTGGGGCCCCCCCGCACTGCTGGAAGCGTCTCCGGAGCCGAGGACATCGGAGCTTTCAGGAGGCCCTCGTGGGACAGACGCTTAAAAAAGAGCGAGTCATCCCCGAGCAAAGCAAAAAGGGAGAAATCCTTCAGGAACCAACTCAAAAAAGGGGAAGGGGCCGAGTAAGGGGCACTTGTACCTTCCTCCTCGGAGAGCTTCTCCCCCAGCCTGGTGAGCTTGGCCCTCAGCTCGGCCGCCGTGATGACCCCTCTCCTCTGCCTGTCTATCATGGACAGGGCCCTGAGGATCTCCTGCTCGGGCTCCTCCTGCTTCATTTGCCTGTACATGATGTTCAGAAAAGTGGAAAAATCCAGTTCGGCGTCTCTGTCTGGAAAAGGAACAGCGGGTCCCTTAGGGAGGTGGCAGTCGGGATCCCGGCCTCGCCATTCCCACTGCCCGGAGGATCCCGACCGCAGAGAAGTCGGGTTTCAACAACCCGCCGGGCCTGGAGCGTCTCCCGTTTGCTGCCTCCAGCTTGCCCGTCCTCCAGGGGAATTTTGGTCCCGCTTTCCGGGGCCGCGCGGGGCTCACCGATCTTGTGCAGGTGCAGGTGCCGCTGGACCTCTCCGGGCGTGGGGCTGCTCCCCAGGCAGCGCATCACCACCAGCAGGTCGCCCGCCCTTATCTTGCCTTTCTGCTTCTTATCGTACAGTGAAAAACACTCCTTGAACTCTAATTAAAAAGCGAAACGGAGCGTTAGGGCAGCTCGGGTTACCTGGAGCTGCGGGCGCCAGGCCGGGCCGCGACGGGGGGTCCGGCCGGCATCGGGTGTCCCATGGGGTGTCTCCTTTCGGCAAAGACGAGTCCCTGCCACCCCCTCGGATGGGAGGGGGGGAGCATCGCGCCTCGAGGGGGGGGGGCGTGAACTGGGCCCTCCTGTGAGGTCCTTCGTGTCCCCCGGCCGCGCCTGACCCCGGAGCGATCCCGCCGCCCTGCTCAGCCCCGGCAGCTTAACAGATTTGCAATAATACTCTTATTTCAGCTCCTTCCGCGGATCCCTGCGGTGCCTGATGTGGCTCCCTGTCCCCCGCGCTGGCCCCGGCCCCCCCAGGCTGCCGGCTGGACCCCCCTTGTCCAGCTCCAGACTTGCAACTACCGACCTTAAATTTCCTCCAGAGGCTCTGGCCGGAGTCCCGGGTGAGGGGCGGGAGGTGAGTGCAGAAACCCCTTCCCTGCCTTGCTGAAACGCTGATTGTGGGTTGTAGCCGGCACCGGGTTTGCAGCAACCGCCCCCAGCCCCATCCCGCCCCAGGGCTTCGGCTGCTGCACCAGGTCCCGCCTGGCCCGGCCGGTCCCCGGAGCCGCAGGAAGCGGCGGCTCCCGAGCCCGGGGCCCTCGCAGGAGCAACGCGGCGAGTTGGGGAAACCGGCTCAAGAACAAGCGCAACCCTACGTACCGTTAATCTGGTCCTGGGACAGAAATTTCGCCTGTAGTGGGGAGAGAAGAGAACACGAGAGCAGCGTTGTGGGGCGGAGCAGGGACCTCCCAAGCGCTTCGGGGCCTCCCGGGTGTTTCACTCACCATGATCCTGGGCTCCTTCCCCGCTCCGCAGCCGCGCGCCGGGACCGGCCGCGTCTCCTCCCCGCCAAGGGCTGAAGTCCGCGGCGCGCGCCCGGCGCCGCAATAAATACCCGGTGCCATGGCTACGGTGGCGCGCGCCGGCCGCGGCATTCCCGCCGCCGGGAATCGCCCAGCCGGGAGTGGCGGGATTGCCGGAGGGAGCCCCGGGGCTGGGAGCCGAGCGGGAGCTCTGGCTGGCGGCAGTTAAGGTGGTTTCAGCCCCTGGGGTCGCTCGAGGGGGTGCAAAAGGCCGGAGAATCCTGCACAGACCGCAAGATTCGTGGATTCGCCGCGGGATACGCGGACAGGCCGGGAGGCAGCTCAGGGAGGGCGCCGACTGCTCTGCACCCCCCCGAAAGGAGCCCTCCGCTCGGCGCCCGGAGCAGCGGCCGCGTCGCCGGCAGCCGCGGATGCGCTGGGGCTGGAAGGAGCCGCCGGTGCGGCCGCCTGCCCCTCGCCAGCGCCGGCACCGCCGCCCGAGGCCCTTTCAAGCCGTAACGGCCCCGCGCGCGACCCTCGTGTTCAAACCGGCCCTGCTCAGCGAGGGCTGCCTAACACGTGACACGGCTGATGTTGGGGCAGTCATTTATTTGAAATAGGGCTACGTTAGAAAAACTAGATTTTTTTTTTTCTTTTTTTCACTCTAAAATATCAAAACTTATAAACTTTCCTTTGCTGCATGGAGGTTGTTCATGTGCAGGGTGTAAAAGGCCCACGGCTCGGGGATATAGATCACGCCCGGGTACTTCTTCCTGAGAATTTTGTCATTCCACAGCCAGATCACCCAGACAGCAATGAGGAGCAGCGTTATGATGAAGGAGTAGAACAGGAAGAGGCCGTTGCTGTCCAGGACAAGTCCCTTGCGCTTCTGGTGCATCACTAAAGCCATCATGGCAAAGAAAGTGAAAATGTAGAGGATGAAGATCTGCCCCTCTGTCACGAGATACCTGCAAGGCAAAAAGACCCGTGAGTGCAACAGCAGCACCCAGTGCTGCTGGTGTTACGGGGTGTCTCACCCTGGGGACGCCAGGAGCCTCGCGCAGGGGCTGGGACCGCAGCGGTAGGAGCTGCTCCTGCTGCCCCAGGCCCTCGTCTTGGAACACCGGTCGGCTCCCGGGCGGGTTTCCCGGGAGGGTTTCCAAGCCCAGCGCGTGCGTGGGCAGGATGAAGCGCGTCCGGATGCTCCTGCTGCGAGAGGAGCGACGGGGCGCGTGGGCGGCCGCGCTCGGCACCGTCTCCCCGCGGCGCCGCGCTCCTCTAAACTGACTGGTTCCCACCCTTCCTACCAGGAGTTTACTAGGAGGCTCTATTGATCGGTGAGGCAGCGTGTACCAGAGGGGGATTTTCAAGTTGATGGTCTCGCTTTGTGGTCATGATAGGCTGCTGTGAAATGAGCACGGGACCCAAGCCGGGCTCCAGCACGGAGCCCCTCGACGCCCCTCCGCGCTGCCTCCCAAGCTCAGGGCTGAACCAACAGCCACCCCGTCCCCCCTGCTTGGGCTCCGGCTGGGATCCGCATGTGGTTTTCAGTGCAAAGCTCCTCTTCTCCCCGTGTCGTACCTGGCAGGACCAGCCGTGGTTGCTTAGGGGCTAGTGAGGCTCAGGGGTGCCCCCGACCCACCTTCCTGCCTGCGATCAGCGGCTCGGGGGGCTCCTGAGCTGCCGGCTGCGTCTGGGCTCTCCGGTGAGAGCTGTGCCGGGAGCGCGGCCTGCTCGAGTCCGTGTCGGGCTGTCCGTGTCCTTGTCGGTCTGTCTGTGTGCATGTTGGGCTGTCCGTGTCCGTGTCGGGCTGTCCGTGTCGGGCTGTATCTATGTTGGGCTGTCCGTGTCCGTGTCGGTCTGTCAGTGTCCATATTGGGCTGTCCGTGTCCGTGTTGGTCTGTATCCATGTTGGGCTGTCCATGTCCGTGTCGGTCTGTATCCATGTTGGGCTGTCCGTGTCCGTGTCGGTCTGTCAGTGTCCATATTGGGCTGTCCGTGCCGGTCTGTCCATGTCCGTGTCGGTCTGTATCCATGTTGGGCTGTCCGTGTTGGTCTGTCTGTGTCCGTGTTGGGCTGTCTGCGTCGATCTGTTCGTGTCCGTGTCGGTCTGTCCGTGTCCGTGTCGGTCTGTATCCATGTTGGGCTGTCCGTGTCCGTGTCGGTCTGTGTCCATGTTGGGCTGTCTGCGTCGGTCTGTTCGTGTCCGTGTCGGTCTGTCTGTGTCTGTGTTGGTGTGTCTGTGTTGGTGTGTCTGTGTCTGTGTGTCCGTGCTGGCCTGTCCATGTCGGTCTGTCCCTATGGGTCAGTGTGTCTGCTCGGAGGCCTCTCCCTCGCTTCCTTCCCGCCGCTGCACTCGCGCTACACCGAGGAGCCCTACGCTCTCCTTCACCCCGCTGCAAGCTGAGGCACGGGGCGCTCCCTGCTTCTTGTCTACAAGAAATGGTGAAGAATCGTTACCAGTTCCACTTTTCCTGCCCTCCTCCTTCCCCCTGCGCTGCTCTGAGCAGGAGCCAGCACAGCGCACGCGGCCGGGGGCAACGAGCTCCTCAGGGCCCCCGCAAACCTGCCGTTTGGGACGAGCGCTCCCGGGCCAGCCCCTCCGCAGGGACACGCGGAGCCGTCCGCACGGAGTGGCTGCCGGGAGAAGGGAGACAATTCCACTCACTCGGTCTCAAATTGCCAGCACAAACTGCAGGGGTTCGCGCTGATGTGTTTAAAGGAAGTGCAATGGGGTAACTGGGAACTGACCAAATCATCCTGATGATTCTATCAAAAATTAATTTACTGTATAAAAACAGTCTCAGCAGGGGGCAAAGCCACAGGCAAGAGGGAACATTGTCTCTGAAGATGAATGACAAGTTGTTTGGCTGCCGTCAGGGAAACCATTTGGGAAGATGAGGCTAATGAAAATGGGAATTAAATAAGACCTCTCTCAAAAGGCTATTTGGACCCGCAGGGAGAGGCAGCCTAAGAGCGTCACACAAATGGTCTCCGTGCAAAACCGCCCGACGAGTGACAAGACCATGAACAAGCTGGGCTGAGGGGGATGAGCTGCAGGCAGCGGGTAAGCACCCGAAACCTTCAAGGAACACGGACTCCCTTAGCTGAGACTAGTGGCTTTGAAGAAGGGACAGACAGCAAATACCATGGAGGACAAAAGCCTGAGCTCCGGAAATGAGAAATCCTGTATCGGGATTCCTGAGACACGCGAGGACAAACAGCGACTTGGCTGTTAGTCAGGTGGGTTTGGGTGACAGTGCAGGGTGGAATCAGTGCCAGAAGTGAAGGGGTGAACTTGTCTCCAGAACCCACCGGTGCCAGCACCCCCAGGAAAAGGGTTATGGAGATGGAGAGGTCCACTGCTCATGGATGAACTTCCCTTTGCTGAGCAGAGACAGCTGCTCTGCGCTGCTTCCTGGATGAAAAACTTCCTTGTGACTCCCAGGGTCTTCGCCAGCAGAGCTGAGGCTTCCCTCTCCCAGAGAAAGGTGCTGCCCTTGCCGAACCAGCCAGACTGAATCTACCTGCTCCCGTGTCATTAGTCAGTGCGGACAGGGTGGATGAAGAAGTGACAGAGTGACAGCAGCACCCTGATAAGGGAAGCTAAAGCTGGCCCAGCTGCGCTTAGGCCCAGGCAGCTGGAATAGGCTCAATAGGCTGCAAATTTCAGTAGGTCTGATTTGGTTTAGGCTGCAGCAACTTGCACTGTGGTGAAGAGGGGCTCCTGGTTGCGTTCTGCAGAGCCCCCCGCGCTGTGCCCTGCGCACGGGCTACCCTCCCTCCCCGTCCAGGACGGACACAAAGCGCTTACCAGTAATAAAGGCTGCTTGGCCCCATTAGAAGCAACGCGGCCATGGGCATCCTGCTCTCTTCTTCAACAGGAGTGAAACAGCCAGTGAAATATATGAACAGTATCAGAAAGAAAGGGATGTACCTGTGAAGGGAAACAGACCTGCCATGAGGGGTGTGACAGGGAAGCAGTGCCGTGGGGTGCTCCGTCCTGGAGCATTCCCTACTGGATGAGGCCTGGCTGGGTATCTGCAGGTGTTTATCCAGTATGTCTACGTTACAGTCTTGGAAGCAATGAAGGAGCCGAGACCCTTGTGGTAACTGACTCTGCTCGTGTTATTTCACCATACAGCAGCCCTCAGCTTCCAGACAGGCACCCAACACTTTGCAGAGTGCTGCTGAACACACTTAGAGTTCGGGAGCTCCCGCAGGAGAAGCCGGAGTTTGCTGACGAGGTCAAACTCTGTGTTCGAGTGCGTGGTCCAACAACTGCATTTGTTACACTCCCAGACTCAAAAAGCTGCTTAGGCACCTTGTGCTGGGTTAAAAGGAAAGCAGGATGTGGACCAAGATCTAAACAAACTAACAGAACTCACTCCCCCCCCACCCATTTTGTTCCTCCCTGGGGTCCCCTGCACAGCAGGGCAGCGAGACCAGCCTGGCCGGGACGTGCCCTGGACAGGGAGCCCGACCTGGCTCATGCAGGTGCAGGACATGGGACAGTCGAGGCCTCTTCTGGGGGGTCGGGGCAGCCAGCACCATTTTTGCACTATAAACTGTCTCTTGCTCTGGGCATCCCACAAAAGAGGCTACTCAGGGGACAGCAGAGAGGAGCTGCCCCTCAGTTCGCAGCAACTGCCAAACTGCACGTCCTAGAAACATCAGTGAGGGCAACAGGGATGGAAAAATTAATGGGAAGAGGCAGTTTTCAAAGGCAGAAATCCCCTGTAATCCCGCCAGCTCTAAGAATATTACCTCTAACCCTATCTCATCAACTGTGTTTTGCTTTTTCCCCACATATTAAGCTATGAGCAGCTCTGCCTGTCCTCGTGTCATGTTCTGAGGCACTAGATACACTGCAAAACACTTACCACATTGAATGACCTAAATATTCATCGTAGTAGTAGAGTAGCTCAAAGGAATCAATCTGAAATGCAATAAAACGGATTAAAAATGACACAGTAACAGTATGCTATTAAATGAGAACAAACAACTAATATTTTTTAAGTGCTTGTATAAAACACAGCCTCTTTACCAGTGTCTCTGGCTTCAAGTTTTTGATGATTGGATTCTCTCTTACAGACAGATGGTGCTGGTAGCCACTGAAAATCAAGCGATGGTTCACGGAGTCTCCAACCAAGTGGATGCTCGCTCCCATGACAAACACGATGATGCTGACGTACACCATTGATCTGGGAAGGGTCTTAGGGGATCTCTCAATGAGCTGAAAATACAGAGACATGTGGAGTGCCGAGGAGGTATGAGGAGCGTGACGCTGTAAGCAGTTCTGCCCCCTCTAACTTAATTATGGCTAGCAAAAATCATCAAAATCCAAGCAAAAGTAAAAAATACTGTAGGTTACAGTGCTATAGCAGAGCTGAGTTGCTGTCTATAGCTGTTAGCTGGGAAATGAACACAGCCCTTTGTGGAAACGTCAGTGTGACTGGACCCGAGGAGAAGATGCTTCCCTCACTGCAGTTTTGACCCCATACACATCTCCGACTCTCCTCCACCAGCCCGTGTCGGACCTGGCTGAGCCCTCCTGCCCCTTTGGGCAACACTGAAAACAGACTTCATGGCCCTGTTAAACCTCTTGGCAAAAAGCACCCCTTAGAGTCAGTGCCCAGACCGAGTCAGTCACCCAGTATTTCTAACACAGCACTCAAAGCAATTTATTCACCAGATATGATCAAAAACAAGACTAATTAGGAACAATAAAGCAGCTGCTTTCTGTAGGTCCTTTGCTAAATCTATTTGAAAGTCTCTCTGTGCCCTCCAGTGGTGAAAAAAAACCCTTCAGCATCATTCCAGCTGAGAGCACAGTGCCCTTAACTCCTTTGGTTAAGTGACATTTGTTCATTTAGAATTCTCTGCTAGATGTCTTTCAAAGGTCTCAGTTTGAACCTTTTTTTTTTTTTTTTTTTTTCTACCCTTCCTATCCTAACAGAATTTGACTCTTGGTTCTCTGTGCCTTTGCTTCTAAAGATGAAGCTTTAAATCAAGCGAATACATAGAAAAAAAATCTATTTACCAATAAAACAGGTTGGTGAGACAATTGTTTGGAGTATCAGCAGTCAAGTTTAATGACGGAGCAGCCTCCGGGGTAGTCTGTGGTCTGCTTAGGTTTGGGTGGGTCCTGTTTGTTTGAAGTGCCGCTTCCCAGAACCTCGTTGCCTCGGAGAGGGAGGCGCATTCTGAGGAAATTCTAATCCAGCCTCAGAAACTTGGGGTCAGAGGGAATGCATCAATCCTGCCCCTCTGCAGGATCAGCGGAGACAACATTTGCCCTTCCATCTCTGCACTGCCAAATCAGCTTTGCAGCCCTTCCTAGATGGTCTCTATATGCCCCAAAAGCTCCTTATTTGTATTTAATTTTGAGGCTTAACTTTCC
Source organism: Nothocercus julius (assembly GCA_013398735.1). Lineage (NCBI taxonomy): Eukaryota > Metazoa > Chordata > Aves > Tinamiformes > Tinamidae > Nothocercus > Nothocercus julius. The sequence goes on along the minus strand of VZSV01000075.1, from coordinate 325,293 downwards.
CCTTCTCTGACATTCATACATCAGTTACAGAGGAGTGAAGACTGGCGAGGAGAATAAAAGGCTCGGGAAAGCTTGTCTGAAACGAGGAAAAGGTCAGACACTTCCTTTGGGAGGACACTGGATAAGAAACAGGTATCTTGAAAAAACAAATAACTTTCTTTTTGTGTGTGGGGGGCCCACTCCTTCATGCTCTGCAGCCAAGGAAGCCAAAGGCATCAAATTTTAACCTGATGAGCACCTAACCTGTAGAAATCACTCGTGTCAGACTGTAACACATCTGACTGAGAGTTTCAAACGCTACAAATCCCCCAAAATAACAGATACTGAAGATTCCTTTTTTTGGCCATAATAGCATTTAGAAACTCCCAGACTCAGGAGAGAGAGAATCATTTACATTTCAGGACATAATTCAATTTCTAGCTACTGAAGGTTAAAATATATTTATAATTGTTTTCTTATATCTTGTCATTGCTAGATATTTAATATAAGAAGTTTTCTAATGATACAACAGTCTTTAACCTTGTAAACGGTTTCCCTGATCCAGGGGCTTGCAGCTGAGGATTCAAGCTAAAGATATAATTCTAATGTCAAAGAGCAAGTATAATTAAGCACTGAACAATTTGGAAAATCTACTACAGTTTAAATCACGGATGGATGTCATCTTGAAAATCTGCTTTAGCTCAGTCAGGGTGAAGGACTCAGAATTCCCCTGAAGCTGGAGTTACTGTGGGAAATAATCTGCTTTGTATATGCAGGAAATACAACTATTAAGCAAAATGATTTTTTTTTTTTTTTTCCTTCTGGGCTTAAATTTCTGCAGGCTTTTCCTGGAACTTGTGCTTCTGTTACAGGCTGGAGGCTGACGACATGGTCACAGCCTCACCATGTTTGCTTCACTTCACAAAAAACAGGCAGAGAAACCAGTCAGCACTCCTGCTAGTTCATGATATACAAATTGCCTAAAAATGAGAGAGGGAGATGAAATGAAACCATCTTTCTGTGGCCTAGGAGTGGCTGCTGGGTAAAAATTGCTGAAAACATTTTTGTCAGATTGCAGAAGGGTGGAGAGATGGTCACTGCCTTGCTATTTAGGAGAAGGTACCTTGAATTCTTTCTGAAGCAGAAGAATGGTAACCTACAGTAGGACTGGCTCATTTGCAGGAATTTCTAGCTAACATGTTAGAGAAATTCTTGTCCTTTAGAAAACCGTGTGATGTGCCCTGGTTTTAGAGCTAATCTTTCAAAAATGAAACACATGCTTTGAGGCTTACCTTTAGCAGAAGAAATGGGGTGATAACATTGTAAGCCATGTGGAAATAGTCTCCAGCACTTGGTTTGTTTAGTGGAAACCACTCCAAAGGTAGAATAATCTGAGGAGATAGGAAAGAAGTAGATTTTCATGAACCAGTGGACAATTACTGTGTTTTACTTACAAAATATCCGTAGCCCCAAGCAACTGTCTGAAAGGCAGTGAAAGAAAACTTTTGTTTTGGGCTGCTGCTGTTTCCTAACATTTACGGTTTGAGTGAATGGTCAACTGGCTGACTTGGCTTCACACAGCAGTTAATAACAAAGTTGATTAACTCTTCTTGCAGTACATATAGCTAAAACATAATTTGCAGAGAGGCACTCAGTGTACAATGTTGTTTAAATCTCAGCCATTTGCTCTTGTAGTGCTACTAGAAACATACTGTGAAGGCAAAGAGCACTTCTGTCATGCCCTGCAGTAGCTGGAGAGCAGGAGCTTCAGCAGTTCCTAAACTAACACTTACAAGCAGGGTATGGAGGAGAACAGCATAAATCTCTCTAGTTAGTCTTTATGTCATGAAAACATAAAACTGCCACAACTCTGCTGTTCTATATCCTAAACAAGTGCACCAGGCAGGGGCTGCCTCTGCCACTCACCATCGCAATGGGACGCCCAAAGTCCAGCACCCAGTTCTGCAGAGTGAAGTAGAACCACAGATCAAAATGAAACGGAGAGGTCTTGAAGGTGTCCTCGCTCTTGACTGCTCCATGTCTGAAAACAAAGTCAAAACCATCACTCTGCTGCAGTCTAGCACAGTTGGTGACTACATTTTTGTACTGCTGCCTGCCCCCCCCTCCTCTGCCAATCCCCCAGGAATTGTGTAAGCCGAGCGGAGAGAGGTTTCAAGGGATCTCAGAAAAGGACAGTCTTGCTCTGTGCAGAGGCTGCCTTGAGAAGCAGAAACTCAGACAGCATATGAAGTGTGGAGAAATAGGACCAACATCTGAGGTCCTACACCAGAGATGTATGGAAAGGCAGGGGATGTAAAATCACAGCAGGGTCCCTGCCCCCAGCCTGTGCTTTCCTGGCTCTTTCCTAGACTTTCTTGGTGTGAGATCTGAGGAGTAACAACAAAGCTGAGACTCCAACCCCAGGAGGACGCAAGATGGAAAGGCAAAGCATCTTTAACCAAAGTTGGCACATCCTTGTAAGAAGGCTGTCAGTGGCTGCAAAGCGAGCACAAAAGCAGAATGAAAAGCATTAAGTGTTGAATTAAGTGCAACTATTTTTAACTTTTGCATGATAAAGCAAAATTAAACTCCTCCAGCACTTCTGGTGGATGCTGAAATGCATTAGTGCCTGCTGGTCCTCGAGCACAGGGATGCTCTGGATGCGCTTTCACCTTGATGGCTGGCGACCCTTCTCCTCTGCAGAACATCTCCGCTGGAGCCCTTCCATCAAACAATGCTCCAGCACCTGCAAGCCCACACCTCCCTACAGGAAAAGGAGCCCTTTTGTCCTGGCTGTGCCTCAAACTGTTCCAGCGTGGTGCTTTGAGGGGAAGGACGTGGCTGCAGGGCACTATCCAGGCACTCGGGAAGAGCCAGGATGTGTAGCATGAGCCAATGTGGCACCCTGGATGACTGAAAGGAAACCTGGACAAGCAGCTGTTCCTCGGATGAGCCAAGAAATCCCAGTTGAGCTGAGGTCCCCTGGAAAAGCCTGGGAAGGGCAGGTGAACGGGGGGATGTGGATGAGGCTGGGGCATCCTGGATGCTCCTGGAGAAGTTGTAATTCCCTGGAGAGAGCAGGGGAATCCCAGATATGCTGGACTTCTCCAAGTAATCCAGGGCAGTCAGGATAAAAAGGGGTGCTGGGGGTGAGCTGGGGGGTCCTGGATGAGTTGTGACATCCTGGAAAAGGTGATGGAACTCCAGGAGGATCTGGGGGTCTTGGATATGGCCTCGCGATCCAGGACAAATCAGGGAGCCCTGGAAGAAGAGGGACATCTTGGACAAGTTGGTGGAAGCCAGAACCAGGCTGTAACACCTGGGACGAGCGGGAGGGGTTGGAAGGACCAGGACATCCTGGACAAGGCACTGGGAGCCTGGATGGAGCCAGGGGAGGCAGGAGGAACTGAGGGGGCTTCGATGAGGTTGGCGGGGGGAGACCAGAGCAAGGCTTGGGCACCCGGGCCGCGCGGAACCCCCAGTACAGGCCGGGAATCGCGGGGACCCCGGACGAGGGCGGACCCCGGACGAGGGGGCGCCTCTTTCCCGCCCCCTCCAGCCGCTCACCTGCCCTGGTAGTGGGGTCCAGCGGGCTGCGCGGCGCCCGGGGCCGCC
>VZSV01000075.1:274749-319960 GCA_013398735.1 Nothocercus julius | reverse complement strand
GGAGGAGGAGGAGGAGGAGGAGGAGGAAGGAGAGGCCGCCCCGGCGGCGGCGAGCGGGCCCGGGCGCCGCGAGGCCGCCATGGAGGGCCTGGCGGGCTACGTGTACAAGGCGGCGAGCGAGGGCCGCGTGCTGACGCTGGCCGCCCTGCTGCTGAACCGCTCCGAGAGCGACATCAAGTACCTGCTGGGCTACGTGAGCCAGCACGGCGGGCAGCGCTCCACGCCGCTCATCATCGCGGCGCGCAACGGCCACGCCAAGGTGGTGCGCCTGCTCCTCGAGCACTACCGCGTGCACACGCAGCAGACGGGCACCGTGCGCTTCGACGGGTACGTGCGGGGCCGCGCGCGCGCGGCGGGGAAGGGCCTCCCGCGGCGCACCGGGAGGCGCGCGTTGGCTGGCGCCGTGAGTTGCTGCGTGGGAGGCGTGAGGGAGTGTTGGAAGAGGCTGCCCGGGGAGGTGGTGGAGGCGCCGTCCCTGGCAGTGTTCAAAGAACGCGTAGGTGAGGCGCTCAGGGGCACCGTCCAGTAGGTGTTGAGGGGCTTACGGCTCGACTCCGTGACCTTGGAGGTGTTTTCCAACCATGATGACTCCTTGATTGTGGCTGAGAGAGCTGGGAGCAGCCACACAGGCACCTCATGCATCACCACTGATGTCACCATAAGAGCTTCAGGTGCCTTCAGCCTTCCAAAATTCCCCCATTGGGAGTTGTGGAGAGGGTAACACCCCGTCCATGGCCGTTTCTCCCCCAAAACGAGCTGCTCTGTGACATCACCTGGCGCCCTGTGTCGCGGGTTGTGTCCCCTTTCCAAGACCAGGGAGCACGGGGTAAGTGTGAGGCCTTTGCATGCTCCCAAAGCACCTTTTCCAGAAAAACACATGGATTAGCACAAAAATTGCCCCTTCTTTCACCACCAAAGCCCATGGGCAGGATGGCCCTGAGTGACCTATGAGGTTTTAAAGGCTGGAGGTGCCCATGCAAGGTGGCAGGAGGAAAGGAATGTCCCCTTCCCGACAGGATGTGGTGGTCACGCTCCTGCCCTTGGAAAAACACCGGATTCTGCCCTCGGGGCACTGCTTAGAGGCAACTTGCCCGGGCGCACGGCTCCCGGGATGTTTGCAGTGGTGACGGGCCAGCGCGTGGAGGAGGAAAGGAGAGAGCTGCGCTGCTGTTAGCAGCTGGAGCTTGCAGCCAGCACCTGTATGTAGGCGCTGTGGTGTCAAATCCGGTTTGGAAAGAGGGTTGTTCTGCAAAGTGGCGTTGCGGAAGCCTGGTTGTGGGCACGTTTTAACTTCCAGGCAGCGCCAGCGTGCGCGTTTCAGCACAGGCAGCGTCACCTTCTGACGCGTGACCAGGCTTTGACGTGTCCGCTGCAGACTGCCGCATCTGCGCGTTCCCGAGCCTTGTTTTCCCGAGCGTCGCTCTCCCGCTGGGCTCGGCAGGTCCCCTGTGCAAGTCGGGAGGGTGAAGCTGGGTGGCTGCCGGGCTGCGTCGTCTTGCAGCAGCTTCGGGCTCTGCAGGTTGCTCGTGGTGGATTTGAGAGTGGGGCTTGGGTACAGAGAGAGTTATCAGGGGGTCCCTCCCCACTGATAACGTGGGCTGCAGCTCTGTGTGTGTCACCTCACCTAAGGAAAAGCTACATTCCCCAAGTTGGAAATGCTGAGCCTGAGGGGATCTGCCTGGATTTTAGGTAGATGAAGAGCCTCTGCTGGCAGAAAACAGTACAAGGGCCCCGGTTTGCTGCTGATTTTTTTTCTCTTCTCCTGCTGGGCATTGATCCACTGCCTGGCAGGGATCAAAGGAAGTTTTGTTCCAGGCACAATGAGCGCCCTGTGTTATCACCTATTCTCTGGCTTCGCTGGCATGGATGCCTTGGTGAGGAGTCCGTGGCTCACGTGTCCCCAGATGCCACAAAGGGGTTATTTTCATTCCTCTTGTCATCTCATGACACAGAGAAGCCACCTGTTTGGCCTCCAAGCTTTGGACTTGTGGATATTTACACCTGTAGCACACTCATAGATTACTTGCTTTACAAATCTTAGGTCCCGACTCTGAAGTCTCTGCCCATATTTTAACATAAAAGGGCTTTAGTGTGGTGATTTGTGAAATAAAGAACTTATGACTGTGAGTAAAGGTAGCCACATCTGTTCTGCAGACATTTCTGCATTCCAGAGACTTTACTTGGCTTCTGAAGCGTCGTCCAGAGGTGCTGGAGTTGTGAATAGCCACAAAACTTTTCCTGGCAGTGATAAAAATCACCGTTAAAATTAACTTGGTGTGTTACAATACTTTAACTTTGGAAAACGTGACCACATGGACACGTGGAAATAAAATACTTGTCCTTCCCCTGGGATTTGGGATGTGCTCAGAGCGTTTGTGAGCGACGCCTGTTTCTGTATTCAAGTGCTACTTCAAAGATGTGGTGGAATGGGAAGAGCATCAGCCTTTATCTTTGTAGTTGTGCGGCAGGCTGGATTGGGGAACAAAAACAGCTTAAGAAACTGTGATTCCTCTGCTCAAGTTATCTGTCCCCTCACTTGTGAGTGCCAGTGAGCTGCCTGCAGAGCCATAATGCAAAACAGATCTCTGAAACAAAACTGCTTAAAATAACCTCTGCGTTTTTAAAATTATTATTTTTTTCTTTTTAACCAGATTGCTGCTCTGCCTCGCAGTGTGGTCTCACAGATACTGCCACATGCAAGGGGTGGCAAGTTGCAGTGCAGGGACAGAGAGCAAGTGACAGGATACGAATTTCTTAAGCCCGCAGTACTGCCAAAGCCAGTGGGTTTTTCAGCTCTGTTCACACCTGTGCTTTATTCTCCTTTTGTCAATACGTGGACTTTAAGTTTTCCCTCTAAGGTGGCCGTTTCTCACGTGGGGGTCAAAGTGACAGTAATGACCCTCCTTCCCAGGCCTGGTTCTGCTGGGGGCTGGAGTGTGAGGTGGGACCTCCTAGGTGGCTCGGGAAGTACGAGTGGAAGATGTGGCTAAACCTGGGGGCTGCTTTGGAGTCTCAGCTCCTGGCGTTTCTTCCTTCAGGAGCTCCGTGCACGTGATGAATCTCATTCTTTTGCCTTGGCCATTCTGGCAAATACCCTCTGGTGCAAAAGCAGGGTGGCCGTGAAGCATTTTTAATGACTAGGTGCGTGCTGCTTTGCCTGCTGCTCAGCTGCCTTTAAAGAGCAGCAGTTTAACTGCATGTTTCTGCCTTTGCATTTCCAGCTTTGTCATTGATGGAGCCACAGCTCTGTGGTGCGCAGCAGGAGCCGGCCACTTTGAAGTTGTCAAGCTGCTCGTTAGCCACGGGGCCAATGTGAATCACACGACGGTGACCAACTCCACTCCCCTGCGGGCCGCGTGTTTCGATGGCAGGCTGGACATCGTCAAATACCTGGTAGAAAACAATGCCAACATCAGCATCGCCAACAAGTACGATAACACTTGCCTTATGATCGCGGCTTACAAGGGCCACACGGACGTGGTGAGGTACCTGCTGGAGCAGCGCGCCGATCCCAATGCCAAGGCCCACTGCGGAGCCACGGCGCTGCACTTCGCCGCCGAGGCCGGCCACCTGGAGATCGTGAGGGAGCTGGTGAGGTGGAAGGCGGCGATGATGGTCAACGGGCATGGCATGACGCCGCTCAAGGTGGCGGCCGAGAGCTGCAAGGCCGACGTGGTGGAGCTGCTGCTGGCGCACGCCGACTGCGACCGCAGGAGCAGGATTGAAGCGCTGGAGCTGCTGGGTGCCTCGTTTGCAAATGACCGGGAAAATTATGACATAATGAAGACTTATCACTATTTATATTTAGCAATGCTGGAGAGGTACCGAGACAGCGAGAATATAATTGAGAAAGAAGTTCTTCCACAAATTGAAGCTTATGGAAACAGAACTGAATGCAGAACTCCTCAGGAATTAGAGTCTATCCGGCAGGACAGGGATGCCCTCCACATGGAAGGCCTCATTGTGCGGGAAAGGATTCTGGGCTCGGACAATATCGATGTTTCTCACCCCATAATTTACCGTGGGGCTGTTTATGCAGATAACATGGAGTTTGAACAGTGTATCAAGCTGTGGCTCCATGCATTGCATTTAAGGCAGAAGGGCAACAGGAACACTCACAAGGATCTGCTGAGGTTTGCTCAAGTGTTCTCACAGATGATACACTTAAACGAGCCCGTGAAGGCCAGGGACATCGAGAGCGTGCTGAGGTGCAGTGTCCTGGAAATAGAGCAAGGAATGTCCAGGATCAAAACCACCCAGGACGCTGACATCCACACAGCCATGGACAACTATGAATGCAATATTTTCACCTTCCTCTATCTAGTCTGCATCTCCACCAAGACCCAGTGCAGCGAAGAGGATCAGTCACGAATCAACAAACAAATTTACAACTTGATCCACCTGGACCCCCGGACTCGGGACGGCTCCAGCTTGCTGCATCACGCCGTCAACTCGAGCACACCGGTGGACGACTTCCACACCAACGACGTCTGCAGCTTCCCCAACGCGCTCGTCACCAAACTCCTGCTGGACTGTGGCGCCGACGTGAACGCGGTGGACAACGAAGGGAATAGCCCGCTGCACATCATCGTGCAGTATCACCGGCCCATCAGCGACTTCCTCACGCTGCATTCCATCATCATCAGCCTGGTGGAGGCTGGGGCGCACACGGACATGACGAATAAGCATAAGAAAACGCCTCTCGATAAGAGTACCACAGGGGTGTCCGAAATACTCCTGAAAACTCAAATGAAGCTGAGTCTCAAGTGCCTGGCTGCCCGAGCCGTGCGGATCTATAACATCAGCTACCAAAACCAGATCCCCAGAACTCTGGAAGAATTTGTGAAGTTTCACTAGGAGATGTAAAATCTTTCATGGTGGTGCTATTCCGTGAAGACGTCCGCTGCAGACCACAGAATACATGTGTGTACAGAGATTGTTTTGCTCCATTCTTTGTTTGGTTCCTTTGCATTCAGTCTTCAGCCTCAGTTCTTGGGCAGGTCTTGGCGGGGGGAGGGAAAAGCCACGTAATTTTCCTGTAATCAAATCGGATGTTTGAGATTTTTGGTCTTTTTTTTTCATTAAAAAATTGCTTTGTTATCTCTTGTTTTATGAACAAAATGAAAAGGAATACAAATGTAATTGGTGCAAAATATTTTGTTTTAAATATACATTTTCATCTATCATTTGCAGTCAAGTGCTTTAAGTAATGATTTACGGAGGCACCTCTGAAAGCCCATGTCACCGTGCCACCGATACAGGAACTTTGCAGGTGTTAAATCTTCTTGGAGTGAGGTGAGGAAAAAAAAACAAAAAACAACTGGGAATTATGTGGTAGTTGGCTAAAAGTGAAGTCTCAATTTACAGAGCAGCCTATTGCTCTCATACCTCACAGTCTTTTTTATGCCTTTTAATTAATGCTGAAGATGTTGGTAACATTTTAATTTTAAAAATAATAAAAATTTAAAATTTGAACCGCAGTTATCAACAACTAGAGAAATGTGGAATGCTCTGTTAGGAAATACAGGTTTCAGTTCAAACTATGGGTATGTTCATCTAAGAAGAGTTGGAATATCGAGCTCTTCGCTTGCAGTACTACAGTAAGTATAAAACAGCCTCTCAGAAAGGAACTTGCACAGCGGTCTACACGAACCAGAATCATAGTTTCTTTGTTAACGTAGCTAAGTTGCTCATATATAAAGATCATGCATGGATACCTAGAAAACTTGTAGGGTATTTGTTGTTTGTGTGTGTCCCAACATTTCAAAAATGCTTTTAACTTGTTTTTATTATTTTGATGATGAACATGCACCTTTTTAACTCGATGTAAAACTGCACTCTCGGATTGCAAATGCTGGATCTTCCTAATGGAGTAGTCTGTCGCCGAAAAGAGTCTTCCTTTGGAGCGTGGTACTGCTTGAAACAGGGTTGTCCACGAGCATGGAGTCTGTGCCTCCCTGAATTGGACTTGAGAATTTTTTTCCATGATTTTTACTCCTTTCCTTATGATGATCTCTATTAAAACTGATTTTTTTAAAATTGTCCTATCGTAACATCTTCTCTGATAAGCAACTGATTGTATAATAAAACTGTTGCTTGAGAACATGCTGCTCCTTGGTAGAAGTTACAGATACTCCAGCAGTAAAATGTCACTTGTTTTGACACGCTACTGAAAACTGTTTATTTTAAATGCAGCTTTTTATCTGCCAGAAGATGAAAGAATGTTCTGTAGGGTTTTTTAAACAATCTGAGTAGAACTTTAGGGCAAGATTTGGGCACACATTTCTATTTGTATTACAAATAAATAAACATTGAATGTGGAGTTAGTTTGTAACTCTAGTTTTTGTCTAGTGCCAAGCAGAGTAGCACTGCTTTATCTGCACGGCCCTGCGGGCGCTGGCTAGCGCGTCTCCCTGACGGAAAGGCTTTGGAAGTGTTTCCTAAACTGCAAATTTCGCTCTGCAGGGACGAAAACTAGTACCTGCAATGGCAAACGTGTCTGCTCTTTATATCTCAGGTAGGTTGGACTATAGCATAGATTTAAAAGAAGCAAAATTGGCTCCGAAGAGAAGCTGAACGGTGGGCCAAGTGGCAAAGCCAAATTCAGCCACCTGGGCCTTAATGCAACAAGCGGCTGTTGCCCCACGGGTAGGAAGGTTGTAGGGTCCTGTAATCTCTTCTCCGTGTCTTCCTCCTGCATCCCGACACGCTTCGAGCGGGAGGTACAAGGAGCGCCGGAGCTCGGGCTTTCTCTGGGACTCAACTGAGGTGGTTGGAAAGAAACAAAAAATAGTAGTGCTTTGACCCTCGCGCCGTGGGATTGTGTCCATTACGGCCAAAGCTCTGACCTCGGCTCGAGGTCCCCGCAGGTGGATGGATTTTCCTCGCTCGTATTGCTGGTAACTGCCCTTCAGTTCCTATTAATGCACGTGTGAATCGATGTGCACGTGTTTGAGGGGGGGAAAACCTCTTCTGTTATCCCGTGGCCCACGCATCAAAGAGCCCTCCGATACCTTGCTGAGCCTTTTTACACGTGCATGTCTAGAACTCACAGTGTGCGCATAGCTAAAAATGAGGATCAAGGGTCTCTGAATCTGTTTGACAGGGGAGAGTGGCCAAAAGGGAGGGAGAGGGCTAATGTGATGGCTAATTAGAGACTAATATTTGTTATGTAGGTAGCAGTAGATAAGGGGGGATTTGCAATTGCTCTAATGGAAATAATTACCCACTGCTGTATGATGGATTGAGGCAGTATTTCCTTGCACTGTATTTCTCAGGATCTGTTTCTGACCTATGGAATAATCTGTGTTGTGGTCTTGTGAAATACCTGTATAAAGCTGTTCTTGGAACAAACTCACATGTTTGAAATATCTCTGGTGAATAACAAGGGGAAGGAAGCGCCTCCTCCCCAAATTCTGTTTGTTTTTAGTGAGAAAAAAAGTGGTCACAAGCTGAATGATCTGGGAAAGCTGCGCCTGCCTGTAGCTCCTTGCACCACTCCTCGCCCGCCTTCGGCTCTGTGTATTTTCCAAGGTTTCTCTTTGCTCCCGCTTTTCCCTGGGCTTTTTGCAGGATGTGAAGAATCCAGAGTCTGCAAAGAGCCATGCGAGTTGTGCCCTCCGCTTTGCACCTGCCCACAGGGTAGGAAATACGTGTCTCGAGTGTTAAAATCTGCAAGGGTGCACGTGATTTTGGGGGGAATTATTTAATAAACGCTTTGCTATCCTCTGTGTGAAGCCCGGTGGCCGGCCTGACCTGTGCTGCACGTGCACGGCTGTGCCAGGAGAGTGGCCTTGTCACCCTAAGGATGCCCTTTTGGTTCCTTTTTCCCCCCCCCCCTTTCTCGCTTTATTTAATACTACTGATGTGCAAACAGTGACTTTTATTCCTTGCTCCATCCCTTTGCTCCTGTTCTGTTGGTCGTGTATGGCCTTTTCTAAAGCTAAGTGCACACAGTATTGACTCTCTAATACCTACAGGAAAAAATACCTGGGAGTATTTTTAATAAAAAGAGCTATTTTATGCTACATAACCTCACGTTTGCATCACGCTTTCCTGGTCATTGCTTTGAGCGGTCGCTGCTGTGATTCTTGATTTGAGTCTTTGGTAATTTGTGCTACAGACCTCCCCCCTTTTCCTGTCACGGTGAAGGAGCCTGAGGAGCAGCAGCCGGCGACAAAATCTGGCCCTAACAATTCCTGACCTTGGGAATGTGGGTTTTGGTTATTTAAAAGCCGGGACGGGAGGAGAAGCACAGCCAAGGGAAGCAAACGTCCCCTTTTCGCAGCACCAAGAGCTGAGAGCCTTTCAGGCAATCCTTGCAAAGCAATTGCTGTTTTGGGGGAGAATTTAAATGCTGGGGAGATGCCCTCTGCGCATCCTGCTCGGTGCTTTCAATGCTGCTGTGAAAACCGATTAAGGAGGGAGATAGAAGAGCTGCAAAGTCTGAGCCCTCAGGCTGGACGGTGCTGGGGCCCCCGGAGCAAATCCCACCTAAATCATCCCAAAATGTTGTTGCAAAGCAGCCTGTGTGGCCCAAGACCCTCCACCAGGATCGGAAGACAGCTGGAAATGGTGACATTAAAAATTTCCGTTCAAGCTGACGATGCCAGCAAAGAAAAAATGGAATTTTTACATCCCCCCATTTATTTAATTGCCCCTTGCACAGGCAAACCTGCGAGGACACAGCCCCCCTAAAAGAAACAACTCCGGCATCATTCCCCAAAAGGCTCTTACAGCAAAATAAAGGTGTGGGGAGACAGGGGTAAGTGCTGTCCTTGCCTAGAGGGGACGTGAACCCCATAGGGACAAACGGGTGGAAGGGGGTGAACACAGAACCCTGTTGGAAACTGTGCACTTTTAAAACAGTGTATTTTTAATCCTTAAAAAAAGCTAAGACAGTATTTAACAAAGTCATTACACATCAGATGGACATATGCTTTCTTCTCATTCATAAAATTAATATTAGCATAAATAATTCTGTTATGCAAAAAGAAAGTTTTTTGTCGAACCGCACTCACCGTCGGCGTTTGCATTATTCCCAGTATGTACAATTATAATACACGTGCAGGGTCTTGCTGGACACATGCTCTTTAAAACCACTCAGTTTGCAGAAAATTCTTCAACCTGCTTTTGGATTTTTAAAAAATATTTTTTGATATTTTTCCCCTTCTTTCTTTTTTGTTCAGACAGGTAAGTATTCTTAAAATAAGTATATACAGCTGGACACTGGAGATTTGCATTAAGGTGCTTCAATTTGCTATCATCGTCTGTATTCAGTGCATTGGAGAGAAGGCAAATTAGAAATCTCCGTGGGGCCGCCCCGCTCGGCAGCTCCGCTTCGCGCCGGGGGCGAGCGGCTCCATCCCTGCTGTTCGCACCCCGCGGGCGCTTCCCGTCCCCGGATTCGGGAACGGGAGCAGCGGGGGCTGGGATTTGGGGCGCAGTTTTCTCCCAAGGACTGCGCGCTCCATGTGCAGTTTCAAAAACGGATTGAAGGAGCTTTTTGCCGCGTGGGTTCCGTGGCACAGGGCCGCCCGACTATCTCATTCATTTTATTTCTATATTTGGGGGGATTCTTTTCGCTCGGTTTTTGGGCGCGTTGTGGGCGGCGCGGCCGGCGGGCGCTGCTCCGGGGACGGGACGAGCTCCGCGCGCTTCACTCCAACACCTTGGCGCTCGCCTCCTGCTCCGCGTCTCTCTTGCGGCTGCCGCTTTTGAAAAAGCCCAGCTGCAGCGACCGAAGACAAGAGAAAAACCGCGTTACTTTGGAGGGCACCCGTGGCCCTACGGCGTGATGAACAGGAAACTCGGAGGAGGTCGGAGAAGCTGTTTCCTTACAGAGGTGTTTTGGGATGGTAAAGCGTTCAGCGCACGTTACTGAAATGGGTTTATATTTACTACTTCCCTGAGACAGCGCTGAATGCAAAGGATGCTGGAAAACCCTACGGGAGGTGCCTGGAGACCCGTTTGGGGGCCTTTTCTCCCTTGTGAGTGCCTGGCAGGGCCGCCCGCTCCATCCCCGGAGCGGCTCCAGGAACCCGCTCACCTTCCAGAGCGCCAGCACCAGGAGCGCCAGGAGCAGGAGGCCTCCTAACGTGCTGCCCAGGATGATCCAGATGGGGATCTGCGACTCCTCCGGCTTGGAGATTTCAAACGTTATCTGCAAGGCAAAGGGAGAGAAAAACCTCACTGTCCATGCTGGGGAGCTGCCGGGGCCATGGGGACAGCGGGGACACAGGGGACACGGGGTCTTGGTGAAGATGCAGGGGGTGGTGCAAAGGTGGGAATGGACCTCTGGGGATGGACCCATGGTGGGGATGGTGCAGGGACAGGGATGCAGGAGACGGTGCAGTGTTGGGGACGGTCCCGTGCTGGGGATGGTGCAGGGATGGGGATGCTCCGGGGACACGGGAAGGATTCCCAGCCCATGCATCAGGGCTCGCGCGGGTTTTCACTGCCAAACGCAGGTGCTGCATGGCCAAAGCTGCGCTGAGCAGCTCCAGGCTCTGCAGAGCCAGGGGGGGTCCCTTCTGCGGCTGCTCCGGCTCTTCCCTGCCGGCCGAGGGGCTCTGCCGATGGGGACGGCTCCCGGAGTGGGGGAAACAGGGAATCGATCTGTGTCTGAGCAGTCTGGGGGTCCCCCCGGCACCGCTGCCGGGGACCTGCCGCACGCGGGCACCGGAGCCTCTCCTCCGTGCCCGGGGCTCTCCGGCCTCGCCCCGGAGCGACTCACCTGGCGGCTGGGATCGTCCTCGCGGAAGACGAAGGGGCTGCGGAAGCGCCGCTGCAGCACCGCGGTCGTCGTCAGCTTCAGCGACTTGAACTTCAGCTGCACAGAGCGGGGAAAGGGACCTGCCCTGAGCCCCGGCCCGGACCCCCCGGCGCCGCACGAGGCTCGGGGTGCAACGCGCAGGCTGCCCGAATGCAGGGCGGGCCCCCTGCCCGGGACGGCTGCACCGTGCAGGCGTCTCCGGGGGCTGCGCGGCCGCCGTCGGGGCACTCACTGCTCTCAGGGACTTCATCCAGAGGTGGCCGCGCAGCTGGAAGAGCGTCTCCTCGTTGGGCGCCAGCCTCACGCTGCAGTCGATGGCCACGGCGTCGGCGTTGCTGTGGTTCTGCAGCGGGGGCGGCCGCCGTTGGACGGAGCCGTCCCCATCGCTGCGCCCCGGCACAGGGAAAGCTCCGGATCCAAAGGGAGCCTCAGGGATTGGCCGGGACCGAGGCCTCGGCGTGGGAGCGGGGCCGGGGCTGTAGCTGCCCTTTGGGCTGCCCCACGGTCCTGGCATTTGCTCCCCCCTCGCTTGGCACCGGCCCGAGGGGCCCCTTGCAGCGGCTGGAGCTGCTTTGGGTCAGACTGGTGCCTTACGAGCCCCTGGAGAAGCCAATGGAGGGAGCGCAGGCTGGGGGGGCACCTGGGGACACCCGTCCTACCCCCCGCTCCCTAGTCGAAGGCTACTGGGGGGAACAGGACTCAGTGGGCCGGGGGCTGCTGCTTCCCCTCGCATCCGCCAGCTGTGTAACCCCTGCCAGATGTGTAACCCCTGCCAGCTGTGCCCCCCCTTCCACCTGTGTCCCCAGCTGTGCCCCCCCTGCCCGGATCAGGGCCTGCCGCCTGTACCAGGTGGGGGGTCCGGGTCAGGTCCTCCTCGGCCGGCGCCCGCCGATAGTCCGTGCTGTTTCCCCACACGTTGCAGGTCGCGTTTTCCTGGGGGGGAAGCGGAGGGCTCAGCCTGGCCCTCCCAGAGCTTCTCTGGGAGCCGGTGGGGCTGGAGGACCCCTCGGGCCAGCTCCCGACACCCAATTCCCTCCCAACCCTCCAGAATTCCCTAAGGGCCAGCGGGAGCTGGAGCTCTGCAAGTGCCCGGGACCAATTCCCGTCTGCTCCTGTTTTCCATGCCAAGCGAGAGCAGAAACGCCAGGATGGCGGCCAGGGCCAAGGCTGGGAGTGGGGCATCTGTCCATCCATCCATCTGTCCATCCTTCCTTCCAACCATCCATCCATGCATCCATGCATCCACACAGGTGTGAACACGGGTGGGAATTGCACAGGGAGAGCGGCCGCCCCCGGCAGCCCCTTCCCACCTGCTCGGCCGCGAAGTCCGTGAGCAGCAGCAGGCGGTTCCCGGCCCGCGTGGCCATGGGGACGGTGAATTTGACGATGACGCCGTCGACGGGGAAGAAGCCCAGGTTCTGCAGCTGGAGCGAGGGGGGACACTGAGCACCGCGGGCCACCCCGCGCCGCCCGTCCCCGCGCGCCCCGTACCTTGAAGGTGCAGTGGAAGGGGGGGCCGGGGCCGTAGCGCTCCAGGGAGCTGTTCGCCTTGATCTCGTAGTAGCCCAGGCTCGACGTCCTGTGACGGGAGAGTGCAACGAGTTGCAGCGGGCTCAGCGGCGCTGCCGGAGCGACGGCCCCTGCGCCAGCCCGGGAAATGAACTGGGAAAACGGGAGGATTGTCGCATTGCTCCATTACATAACTTTTCTCCCATCGTTCATGCACTGGAGGCATCCAAGGCCTCGTTTAATATCATGTGCAGAGCTAAGTAAGGGAATCCAATTTATGTTTTGCAGCTGGCGAGGAGGGGAAGGAGCCAGGAGCATCCAACCTGCGGGCATCCCAATGGGAAGCGCTGGCACCGCTCCGGGCACGTCTGGGAAAAAAACAGCGCACCCCACAAGGCTTCCTCCCTCTGTGCTCCCGGGAGACCCAAACAGGTGTTTGTGTTGCTGTTTTTCTTCCTTCTCCGAGCTGGTCAATTCGGATGTTCATTAAAGCAGAGGAGCCTCCCCCTCCATAAATTGCAAGGAGGCAGAAAGCGGAGGACGAGCCTGTCCCCCCGGGACACCCCAAGACGGCACCCCGGACCCTCGGTGCTCCCTCTGGGCCCCCAGGGCCACCCTGTCTTTATCGCCCCCGTCCCAGGACCGGCCCCAGCACCGACCTGGTGAAGAGCAGGTCGGCTTCGTACTTGAGGTTGTACTTCAGGAGGGCCACGTTGTCCTCGGTGGTGCTCTCGTCCTCCTCGCTGTCGCTGCAAGCGAGCGGCGCGCGGGCGCTGAGTCCCGCGCGGTGACCTCGGCCCCAGCCCCCGCACGGACCCACCGCAAAGAGTTTGCAAAAAAATGCCCAAAAAAAGCACACACAGAACAGTTCTTGCAGGCAAGCGGGGCAATCGTCTGGTGAGGAGGCTTGTGCAAGGGTGTTGGGAGATTTTTTTTGCTGGGAAGGGGCTAAATAAGAGAGTTGAGGCTGCAGCACTTCCTATCCAGCGCCAGGGGCTGACGACTACAGAGCTGTCTTTCTGTATTTGCAGAAAAAGCGTAAATATATATAAATAAGCATAGCCTGGCTTCCAAATTCGCTGCTGCCTACTCTGCAGTAACCCAAGGCCATCTAGATTCCACACGATTATTCCCTCTGGACGCCTCTGGAGCCAAGCTGCTCTCCTCAACATGCAGCTACCGGAGCCGGAAAACCCAGATCCCAGCAAGGCCAAAGGGAGCAGTGGCCGCTCTGTCGCGCCCCGACTCGCTCCAGGGAAAGGGCTCGGGATGCAGCGGGCAGGAACAAGCGGCAAAAGCAGCAGGCGGCGGTGGAAAGGGAGCGGAGGGAAGATGCAGCCATTAACCTGGTGGCAGTCAGGGAGATCTCCATGCTCTGAAGAAAAACCGACTTGCTGAACTCGAAATCCAGGCGAAAAGCCACCTGCGGAGATGAAGAACGGATTGGGGAAAAAACAGGGAAAAAAAGAGCGTGCTCTGCCCTTGCAACCAGGCAGTGCCACGGACCGTGGCGGGAAAAAACAGGGATGTGGGGAAGAAAAGCAGCAGGGAGTCTCCTCTGCCAGCACGCCGCGTTTTCGGTTTTTAAGCCGGAGAGCAAAAGCAGCCCCATTAAGAGCAAAAACCCCCGGGCTCTCGCAGCGAGCGGGTCGGCTGGCAGGGGAGGCTGCACCAGCCAGGGAGGCCAACAGCAATAAAATGTGATAAATGTCACATCTGCGAGTGCCGTGGCAATGACCTCAAACTGTCTGGGGCTGCACAGCTGATTATAATATTAAAGCTCCTGCTGCTCTCGAGCCAAATTTCCATTTCCAGCTTGTCTTTGTTTTGGCAGGACCTGGGCTACCTGATGCCACGCAGATGCATTCCCAGCCCTTGTAGGTCATGGGGAATCGGGCTGCTCCGCTTTTGTCTGCGGCCACAAGCATCCGAGACGGCTTTTTTGGGAGCTTTAACCTCTAGAGAGGAGCCTGGAGCGCGTCCGTCATTTTCAAGGTTCTGACAAGCAGAGGCTTCAGACTGATATATCGGTTTGTGCCTGGGAAAGGTTTGATCCTGAGCTGCTCGCTCGTATCACCCCCTTCCCTGCGGTACTTAGGAAGGGAGGTGTTGGGTGTTTGTGTTCGCTAAGTTAGGGAAAGGCGCTTTGAAAAGGACAGGGGGAAAAAATATCTGGATTTTGGAGATCAGGAAGTTGCAGCTGCAACCTGGCTCGGGGGTCAGACTTGGGTCTTGCAAACCCCAGCCGTGCTGGTCCAGCTCCTGCAGCAGCCCCAGGAGCTGCTAATCCAAGCGTGCCATGCTCTGGGACAAGCACTTGGGGGGCAGGATTCTCTGTTCCCCATCGGAGCGGGGCTCAGCTTTCCCTGGTCCATTCTGCATCGGTCGATATATTAGGCGAGAGAGGAGCCCGAGGTCCTGCTGCGGCCGCGGGCGGCAGTCCCTGCTTTCCCTCGCTTGCGCTAACGCCGCACGCGACGTTTGCCCAGCACCCGGTGCTCCGGAGCCAAAACGGTTCTGCTGGCATTGAAAAAAAGGCACTAATTGAGCTGGGCTTTGTGCCAAATCCTGCAAAATGCTGCAAACCCAACTGTTGTGGGGGACCCGAGGGAGGTCTGGAGGAGGCTCTGGGCACAGCAAGGAAAAGAGGAGCAAGGAAAAGAGGAGCAAGGAAAAGAGGAGCAAGGAAAAGAGGAGCAAGGAAAAGAGGAGCAAGGAAAAGAGGAGCAAGGAAAAGAGGACTGTCCCCTACAGTGCACGGGGACTTATTCTGCAAGGCAAGCCTGGCCATAAGTCCCGGCAGCGGCGCAAAGCCGACATTAAAGTGCTCTGAAGGATTAGCGTCAAATTCCTTGACTCGGAGGAGCTGGTTTTGATTTGGCAGCCTGAAGATCTCCTAGAATTCAAGGCAGCTTTAAGGAAACATCTCAGCCCTCCAAGGCCTCCTAACACTTCTTCTAAAAGCTTGCAACATTGGGAAAAAGGGAAGGCATTTCAAATTGGCTTAAAAATCCCGTTCCAGCCCCGCTGCAGCCCAGCCCTGCGGGAGGAAAGGGCTTTACCTTGGCCTTGGCTCGGAAGAAGGGGTAGCTCACGTTGCACACCCTCCTGTTGGGGAGCTTCTCGTCGGTCATGCACTCGATGTTGACGTCGCTGTCGTCCTGAAACGGGGCGCAAAAATCATCTTTGCTGCAAGCGACAAGTCTTTCCCCTGTGGCTTATTTCTAGGGCCTTAATTCCTTAATTTCTGAGGCCTTTCCTAGGGCATTCCCAGAAAGGAACATTTCTAGCAAGCAGACTCAAGCACACCAATTTAAATCCTGTTTAGAAACTTAATGAGAACGACGAATGAAAAAGACGCAATAAAACTGATTATTCTTGGCATAGCAATTGTAATGAAGAACATCTTTCTCCAAGCAGGAGTCACAGGGAAGTATCAAGAAATAGCACAAGATATTATTCTACAGAGTCATCAACTAAGGAGCAATACTTAATTTCCTCGCCCTGACAGTTACTTCTGCAGCAAGTTTCCAGCTGGGCTGGGGAAACTTGTAGCCTGCTGTGAAGCACAAAAAAAAGGGTCTTGGTATTTGGCTCTGGCATAACCTTTCATCCCCTTGTGTAGTCAAATTGCTTATTTATAGGCAGCAGTAGCCACAAACACAAGAGCAGGTTTTTATAAGGGAAATAGTAGTGCAAGAAGGAGCATCCCCACCCGCAGGATGCCTGTGATTGCGGAAAAGGGGAGCACAGCCCCAAAATGCAGCAGCCCCCATGTGTAAAACTGTCTCCTTGGAAGGTTTCTGGTCTCCTTCATGCTGGAGCCATCCCTGGGGCCCCAGGGGGACGCGGCGGCCGGGACCGGCCGGCACTGAGCGATGGTCCCAATATCAGCCCACACTTTCAAGAGTTATAACTCAGCTGCAGAAATCCCTCCCTGACAGGAATTTGGCTGTACACAGCAAGTATTTTTAAGCCACAGGAGCAAAAAAAATAGAACAGGAGAATTTCATCCACATTGGAGAGAAAGAAAATAAAACAGGAAATAATTTCCTCTGCGTTTGACCTCATTGCCAGCTTTTAAAAGTAAAATATTTCTTCGCCTCCAAGCTGAGGATGCCGTAAATGCTTAGAAACTAACGCCATAAATACACCTAAATTATGAGGTCTAAGGAAGTCACTGGGCTCTGTTTTAGGACTCTTCTTTCTCATCTGTCCGGGCCATGGAGCTCCCTAAGCAAACTTGGGATAAGAAACACGAAGGTTTTTTCTTGCTCCCTCACCGAGGGGGCCTGGCCTTTCCTCCCTGCAGCGTGAGGATTTATTGCACTCGCTGTTTTTTTATGCCCCTTGCTGCAGGGGGCCGCGCTCTGCTGCTTCACCCGAGCAAAACCACCCTCACCTGGCGAGATGGCCACGTGCTGCTCTCCAGGGCGCCTCCCTGCACCGTGCAACCCGCCCGATGCCACCTCGGGCACCTTCCGGAGCCGCTCGTCCCCCTCCCCAGGCTGCCAAGGGACCCGTCACCAGCCTCATCACCCCAGCGCGCTCCTCGACGCGACTCTCGGCCTCCCATCCCCGCAGCCACGGCTCTCCCCATCCCGTGCCCGTAGCCTCTCGGAGCACGGCTTTACCCTCTGGATCAAGCTGGCGAACTGGAGGTTCCTGGAGAAGGAGATGTCGAGCACGGCGCTGTAGGCATTTTCGCCCCTGTTCTCCAGCGTCGCCTCCACGGCCACCCTCCTCCTGGTGCTCTCGATGATGAAGATGGAGGCGTCGAAGGAGAGCGTGTAAGCCGAGCACTCGGCCGGCGGCCTCCGCAGAGCTCGCCGGCAATAGTCCCTGTGCGGAGCGGAGCGCGGGTGAGCGCCGCGCACCCCCCTGCGCCCAAGGGACGCTGGCTCCGAGCTGGCGTCACCCCTAGGGCTCGGCGGGGCTTTACTCCTGCAAAGGGCGCCCCTCCGTTTTAAAGACCTGGGTCTGCTCTGACCAGCAACCTCCAAAAGTGGTTTCCTCAGCAAAATAACCTCTGCATTGGTTTCTCCTGCTGGGTGTGATCCAAACTGTGCTAATGCGGGCAGGAAAGCTCAGGAGCGTTGGGAGGAACTGGCTTAGAGGCCCGGAATGCCAGGAGACCACAGCAGCCACCCACTATTTGTTCGTGGAGCTCCCACCACTAAGATAAATAAATAGCTCACTACCTGCAGCTTCCGTCAAGCACTGAGGCCAGAGCTCGGCCCGGAGCCCGGATGCACGTGGGACCAGTGCCAAGGGATGCAGCATGCAGCTCGCGTGCCAAAGGATGCCCCGTGCACCATGCAGACCCGGCCCTGCTCCGGGTCTCAGAGGCAGGACCAGGAGCTTTGCAAGAGACACGGAGCAATAAGTGCTGCATGATGAAAAACAAGCGAGCTGCAGGTAGCAGAGCTGGCCACGGGTTCAGAGCCCGCCGTCATCGGTGGGGCCAGAGCTCCTGGCTCCCACGTTCCTCCTAGAAAACTTTTACGGGAAAGCGCTCTGAGTGATCCCTTCTGCTGCATGAGCTAAGGCTGGAATTGCTGAGTGGGAAACGCCGGCCTTGCATTTATCCCCCCTGCTATTTGCTGATGTGTCTCCCTGGGGTTCGTCACCATGGCATTCAGACTTAGTTTTTTAGTGGATTCCCCGAGAAACCACCTGTGTGTGCCAAGCACGGAGCAAGCAGCGGCCTTGGGAGGTGGCAAAACTTTGCTAAGAGCAGAGGGAGAGCAAAAAAGCAACAGCAGCAGCAACAACAAAATAAAACAAACAAAGCCAAAACAAAGGACAAAGCCCACATGCAGAAGTTCAGATTTCATCATTCAGTGCATATTCTACTGAACATGTAGAGTGAAAAGCTCTCCAAATACTAAATGCTGAGATTTACTAAACTACTATATGTAGTAATTTAGCCTGAATTACTAAATTGCTAATGCTGAGGAGCCGAGACCTTCGGCTAGTCCATGCTCGGCACGCGGTGACCCGTGGGAATGGGGCGAGATGTGCACACGCCCGCGGGCATCTCTGCAGAGAGCGAAGCCTCCCTGCTAGGGGGAACGAAAGCTCGAGGTCTTCTCACAAGCCCCTAAGAAACAAATGCTAGTTCTACACAGAAGACAAAGATCTTGCGATTCGCTCGTCCAAACTTTGCTCTTTGCTATGGTTGATCTCATCGCCAGTTTGCATGCCTGTGCTTGCCGGAGGAGATGCAACCAGTGCCAGCGCTAAAGCAAAAGGTGCAAAGCGACCCCAGGGAATGGGAAGGATCCTCTATAGCCCCCGTGCTGGTGGGTACCAGTCTCTGAGCTGGTTAATGGGATGCTCTGCCCAGGTGATGGACTCACATGGCACTTGGCACGTCGCTCCTGGCGTCCAGGACCAGGTCGGGGACGCAGTGCTCGTCTTCGTTGCACCCGTTCCAGAAAGGCACCTGGGGCGAGGGACGAGACGAGCTCAGCCGTGCTCAAGCCGAAGAGAAGCGGCGCTTGCAGCGACCCTCGGCCTGCCGAGCGTGCTGGCAAAGCCCCCAGCACCCAGACGGGCTCCATGTGACTGGGACAATAAACAGCATGCGCGGAACACGTTGCGTCGTGGCAGAGCTTGGGAATTACAGCCCCAAAATAAGGATGAAAATGTTGCATTATGAAATCTGCTAAGCAAGTTGACCACCAAATTGCCTTTTTCATTCCAATGACCAACACTGATATCCTCTACCACCACTGAAATCATCCAATTTCCACAGCCCCTGGGGAATGCTAACCATGGTGTCCTCCAACGTATTGCCCCAGCACGGCTACGTACCGAGACCTTGAGCGAGGTTGGCCACCCATCGTCCAGCATGGGACCGTCTTCGGGGCTCACCAGGTCATAGTCTATGGAAAAAGCCACCGGCTTCACGTAGTCAGCTGTGTCCTACAGCGGATGAAAGAGATCCTTCAAAAAGGCAGGACTCCAGCTCACGATGGGCAGCTGGATCCAAGAGCAAAGTGCAGGAGCATCCCAGGAGCATCCCAGGCGTGCTCAATAGTGCTAGGAAATGAAAGCTTAGTGGTTTGGCCAACTCAGTGCATAAAGATCTGAGCTTTGCTGCTAATCGGACACCGGACAGCAGCAGGGCAGGCGCGGTGGTGCCGTACACTGCGTGTGTCCGACAGCACAAGCGCTGCTCATCCCGGAGATGCGGCTCTGGAAAGGTGGGTGCTCCCAGGGGATGCTGCAAGGCCGTCCTGGTGATGCTCACCTGGTACCCACAGGGCCAGCAGTGAAGCTGCTCCTTCCCCATGGCCACATGGGCACTTGCCACATGCCAGGCTGGTGCGCGCGGCAAGCGCATCCAGCTGCCCTGGAGCGAGCTGCTTCTCGCGCTAAATCACAAGCGCAGTCTTGAAATTTGGAATCAAATTTCCCAGAAGTTCAGGGCAGTTCAGGCTGGGGTTTGAGGCCAAGCCAGTCTGGCAGCGCAGCCCGCGCTGGCCTCCGAGGAATTCTGCTCATTCGCCGGGAATGCTCGCTCGGGGCCAGCTCGGCGCGGCAGCCCTTGCCGCTCGCCACGCCGAGGCTTGCGCTGGCTCCCGACGCCGGGCACAGGGACGCGGTGGCAGCAGGAGCACAGAGCACACCCCGGGATGGACATGGAAGCGTTTGCTTCCAGATGGATATGAGCTTTCCCTGCATTTGGCGTGGGAGGGAGAGGCTGATCACAGAGTCACGAGTGCGCGGTCCCCGCGGGCAGCGCTGGCCCCGGCTTGCAAAAAGGAGCAAAACGCGAGCGCGATGAAGTCACATCCCTGAGACTGACCAGCTGCTCCCTTGGACACGACCTGCCCCTCGCCACATCCAACCCAGCCGTAATAAATCTGGCCTTGGAGATTAATCCTGACCTCATTTCCAGCCACGAGAAGCCTTTGAGGTGCCTCCACTGAGCGTCGCTGCCTGCACCCGGGTGCGCTTGCCCTTCCTCCTTGCAAAGAGCGGTCCCGCTCCGGCAGCCTCAATTCCCACCAGTGCATCCCGTGGGCTTCCCCGCTCGGCCGCGACAGGGAGGACGCTACCGCCGCTGCCCTCTGTACCTACCAGCACGTGGAAGCTGAGGCGGTCGCAGCGCTCTCGGCCCGCGAGCAAGGTGAGCGCCTGGTGAGCGCCGGCGTCCAGGTGAGCGCGCGGCGTGTACCTCCGCTCGTCGACGGTGGCGTTGAACCTCAGCGCTGGAAGAGAGCACGGCCCGCGTCAGGCAGCCCCTGCAGCCCAGCACCGCGTCTGCAGCGAGACCGGGTCAAGAAGATGCTTTTTGGGCACGCAAATCCCTATCCCCTGCTCGGGAGACTGAAGTGATTCACTACCTTTGGCGTTGTTGCAAGATGGAGCACACTGAGGGATTAAAAATAGTCAAAAGGCTCTTAAAATAAATAGGAAAGATTTTAAGCCTGTGCTGTATTGCTCATGTCCATCTGCATAGGCGACCCCATGCACAGTGTGCAGTCTCAAAGCAAAGCAGAGAAACTATAAAGGAAAAAGTTGGCCTTTTTTAAACAGATTTTGTTTCAAGCATCTGCCTTCCGGCGGAAGGAGGGACTTTGAAGACAGCTTTTTCTCAGTGTCTTGAAAAAAACCCGTGCAAAATATTTAAATATTTGGTTCCTATGTATTCCTATATATGGCCTGCACTGGTTTGGAAGCTGTTGCTACCCTGGTGCATGGTCCCCTTTGCTGGGAAATCACTTGTTCCTTGCAGTTCTGCTGAAGAGAGAGAGAAAAAGGCACAAATCCCATGCCAGAAGCAGGAGGGACTTTGCACCCACTGCATCAATGCAATGCAAAACACATGAGAAGCAAGAAGCCAGGCTCTGGCCCCAGCTCCCAGGGAACCCCTCAGCTTCTTGCCCTGTAATTACAGGAGCTGTGCTCTGCAGCACGAGTCAAAATCCTTGCTCTGGGGAACGGGAAGGTCTCCTTTGGCTTTGGTGGGGACCCGGTTTCCTCCGTCCCCGCTTCGGCAGCGTTTCGGAGGGCGTGCTGCTTTCATTTCCTCTCGCTCCAGCTGAGTCACGGGCATCCTCCGGGTAGACTCAGGGTCACCGCGCTATGCAACGTCTTAAAACCAGAGCCAGCCAATAAATTCATGAGGATTCTCTGGGACGCGAGTGAAGCTCGTGTGCATATGGTGCACAGATGTCCTCCCGAGACGAAGCTCATGAGCTCTGTGTTTCTGCGGGAGCTGTAGTCATTTCATGCAGAGATCATAGGGGAAAAGGGGAAAAGAGTGTCCAAGGCACCCAAGCACTGCGTGTAAAGGACTCTTTATGGAGGTCCCTGCTGCTGGTCCTGCTGCTCTGAGAGGTGACAGTATCAGCACAGGTACTCGTGCAGGACTGTCACTCTCCAGGATGCTCATTACCGAGCCCTTAGCTCATTGCCCTCAGCAAGAGCAGGGCTGGAGAGCTAAAGAATAAGAAAAACCCATTTTCCTCTGGTCACTTACCCACACTGGCCGTCTGGAAGTGGGCAGAGAGGAAGACAGCGGTGAAGCAGACGAAGGCCGACATGCAGGTGGCCTCCTTCCCGTTCCGCTTGCAGTCCTTGGTGAAGATGTTGATTTTGGGCGGCTCGAAGCGGATGCTGGCGTTGATCTGGACGACGCTGCGGGACCTGCGGGGACAGCAAGGCAGGAGGCGGCGCGTGCTGAGGTTGCCCGTGGCTTGCTGTGGTCGGGCCATTGCAAGCCGTGTGGCCACCTCCGAGCTCAGCACCATCTCCTCCGTTATTAGTTAGTAAGGACAGAGGGAATTGGGGCAAATCACAACAAATAAATTAGCTGGCTTCAAACTTCTGGGGAAGTGATGATGAAACTCAGTGCAAAATGACTCTGACGTCCCTCTGAGTCTCAGCTGCATTTTAAGATGACATCTGAAATCCCACGGCCTCGCGGGACAGGGGGTTGTTATTGTGGAGAGACCAGTCAATTCTAAGGGCAAAGCTGATCTTAAGAAACGTCAACACACGGCAGTGACCTCGGGGCAGGGCGTAGTGCCAGATGAGATAGAGCTAACCAGAGCAGCACGGCGTTCCCCAGGGAGCCAACCGCTAGGTCTGTGAGCCCATCGTCGTTCAGATCCAGCTGTCCGTGGATACTGCATCCAAAATACCTCAGGCCTGGTCCGAGCTCCACAGCTGCTATCCTCTGGAAAGGGAAAAGAAACAACTCCAGCCTTGTTTCCGTCAGGAGCGTCGCTGCCGGCCTGCAGAGCAAGCTTGTGTCTGTGTTGTGCTTGCAAGCCCAGGGAGCGTCTGCATGAGCGCAAGGCAGGAGCGTGTTTGGGGAGGCCAAGGAATAGCACGTGCGGGAACTGGGGTGGGAACCCCTAATTTCAAGCCAATTTTCCAGAAAAAAAACCATTTGCTTTGTCTTGGGCCCATCACAAGAAAACCCCTCTGGCAATGGTGAGCCGCGCCAGGGGAAGTTTGTAGCCAAACACCCTTTGGCTTTGTTGGTGGCAACAGCCCAGGGAGGAGAGGAGCCAAGGGGCAGGAAGTTGCACCTGCTTGTATTTCCTGAGGACCGTCTCTCCAAAACCATGGAAGATGTAGATGGCTCCTTGGTGGTCGTCTTCCAGAGGTGCCCCCACGACGACGTCGTTGTAGGAGTCCTGGTTGAGGTCGGAGACGGCGGCGATGCAGGAGCCGAAGCGGGCGTTCTGGTAGCTCTGCAAGTCGTCCAGGGCCCCGCTGAAAACAAAGGCGTTCTGCAAAAACAGCCAAAAAGCGAGCAAAAAAAGAAAAAAAGAGGAAAAAAAAGCGTTAGCAGCGAGCCTGGAAAGCCAAGGAAACCCCAAAAGGCAAACAAACAGACACGGCCCGCAAGAGTCCTGCAAAATAAATAAAGTCCCACTCCTCCCGCCCATGGAGCCTTTCATCCATCCAGGCGAAAACTCCGGGGACAAAAAAGTGGCATATTGGTGCCAGGAGAGATCCAGCGTTCCCAGGTGGAAATGCGCCCGCCGCACACAAAGCACGTGTCTCCCTCTTCATAGATGGGGCAAAAGAGGGCAAATTCTCTGTCCGCGACAGCGAGGAAGCATCGGAGGCCCACGTGTCCTGGCACGTTGGCACAATGGGCAATCACCTCTCTTAGGGTGTAGACGTAGACCTTGCCCCGTTCCCTGCCCTCGCTGAAGAACATGGGGGCCCCGACCAGCAGCACGTCCGTGATGCCGTCGCCGTTCACGTCTACAGCGCTGATCTCGCTGCCGTAGTAGGAGCCGATCTGCAAGAGAGGGAATGCGGTTAGGGCAACCATTTGGGGCAACCCACGACAGATGGAAGAGCAGCCGTGGAGAGGAAGAGCATGGAGAGCCTCACCTGCTCGCCCTTCAGCGCCTGGTGGATGGTGAGGTTCCGGTTGTTGTGCATGGTGAAGATGATGACCTTCCCGGTGTGGTTGAACCTGGGCGCTCCGGCCACGTAGATCCGTTGGCGCGTGGCCGAGACCACGGAAGAGACGGTGTAACCTGCGGCGGGTTGGAGCGTGAGCACGCGGCCGGTCCCGCCGGCTGCCACCTCCCGCTCCGTCTGCTTTCCATTAACTTCAAGCTGCTAAGAGAGCTTTGGCCGCGGACCAGATCGGCAAGCTATAAACGGAGATTTCTTCAAAGATAGAGTCCTCCAAGGCAACCCAGCTGCTAGGACCTTGTGCTTTGGGCTTACTGCTCCTCCACGAGGGCTTTGGCACGGGCCAGTGCATGGAGTAAGCCATGTGCAAGACCCTGCTCTCATGGAGGGCGAGCCCAGCGGGTTGCCCCATAACTCTCATGAAGTTCAGCAAACCGAGGTGCGGAGCGCGCCCAAGACATGCCTGCTGCATCGCTCCGGGATGAGCCTGCCAAGAGCCGCGTCCCAAGCAACGTCACTGATGTTTGACGTCAAAATTCACGGTGCAATAAATGCACACAGAACATTGCTGGACAGCCCTGGTGCGAACAGCCCTACGTAAGCTAAAGACCCCGAAGGAGCCGTTTTCCCTGTCCTCACGGGCTGTTCTCTGCACAGGGATCACCAACACCTCACTCCACATGTGAGGCTTGGCAGCTTCCATGGACGGTAGCAGCCGAAATCGGAGTTTCAGTGTGGGGCCGCACAGCCCCGCTGGTCAGCCTGCCGCTCACCCCAGTCAGTTACACCCACAGTCAGTTTTACAAGCTGCTCCCAGTGTTGGAGGCTCCAAGCCAGGCCACCTCCGAAGCCACACGCTGCTCAGGGCCATATCCACCTGGACACGGAGTCTCTCAGGGGTTAACGGATCCCTTTTCCCTGGCTCTGACCTCCTCAAGCAGGACATTAGCCTCGGGAATACCCGGGCCTGGAGCTGGGACAACAGGGCTGCTTTGCAGCAGGACACACCGGGCTTTTGGGAATACTTCAGTTTTCCCTCCTTGACTCAACAGCAAAGACAGGATCAAACCAAACTCCCACGTACGGTTGTGCGCATTTCTTTGCACAGCCGCAGCGGTCCCCGCTCCAGGCACTGAGAGCCCAGCTGAGATGATGCTCTGCTCCTCTCCCAGTCTAGCCCTGTTTCTTGGAGGAAAACCGTGTGTCCTGGCGCTCCGGGAGTTCCCGGGAGCAGAGGGACAAGCTGGGCTCCTGCAGCTCGGGGAAGAGGCTGGAAGCCGAGCTGCTGCTCTTGCTCCGGGACTCCACGAGCTGCACATGGAGCAGATTAACACAGCAGGTATTTCCTCCCCGGGCATGAAATTTCATCAGTGTTTTTCAAACCATTCCAGTAAGTACCGTAGCTGACCCGGACTGGCCGGAGCTCATGCCTGAATTATTTCTGCATTTAACTGCTCCTGGGCTGTAGGTCAGGGCAGGCTTTGGGGCCCCCCCAGGCAAGGCGCTCGCTTCCGCTCTCGGGGTGAGCAGGGGGTAGCGCAGAGCCCGCGGCTCGGAGAGCACCGGGCACTCGGTGCCAGCGCTGGCAAAAATGACTCAGTGGTGAAATATTCTGTGTTTCCTATTATTAAGTGTAAAATTATGAATTCTGCCCTGGAAACGGAGCCTGTTTTGGCTCGCTTACCCAAGTAAGCGCCGTGGTTTTTCAGCTCTTCTGGGAACTCCTGGAGATAGGATTCTCGCAGAGGAATGACCTTCCCGCTGCTGGTTTCCTTGAGGACAGCTCCGTTCCAGTCGTAGGCACCCACGGCCCCCAGCAGGATCCCGTCCTGGGGGGAAATGAGCAGTCAGCATCGGGGCGCTCGGCGACGCACCGGCTTCCCCTCGTCTGTCTCGTAAAAGCCCAAACCCTAGACAACAGAAGTACCAGACAACACAGAGTGGAAGAGGAAAACAGCAGAGCAGGGCACTCCCTCCCAGAAACCACATTCGCCATTTACAGAAACAGGGAGGAACCTCACAAACGGGGAAAAAAAGAAAAAAATTCGGTTACAGCAGCATCCTCCCACCCTGCACCAAACCTGCAGCCCACAGCAGATGCCATCCCGGTTTAACCGCTCCACCCCTTCTTTGCATGCGTTTTGAGATTTCAAGCTGTGTTTTATTTTATTTTATTTCTAAGCTAGAGCAGAAAATCCCTGCTGACTTTTAGCTCTGACCCACTGGCCTGTGGAGCCCATCAGCAACCCTAAAACGAAGGTCCCTGGCTGTCCCCTAAAGCTCAGCTGGGTTCAGAAAGGGCCTGAAGTTTTGCTGAATTTGTGCTAGGGTAAATTTAACCTCCAGGCAAGATTTGTGCTTACTTCAGCATTACGCACTACAGGCTTGGACACAAATGTGGAAGTTATTTAATAGTTCCTGTTCCCTCAAAAAGTGGCAGAGAAAATACAGGGAAAAATTCTGGATACTGCCTCTAAGCTTCAGGAGATATTTTCTCTGGGAAAAACAAACTCTTTCTTAGAGATGCACAAAAGGCACAGATTAATCATCGTCACACAAATTAAACACATCTTAAAACTGTCACTTGCTTTTACAGTCTGACCTCATGTGCTAAAACCATCCCACCCCTTTCCATGGGTCAGCTGCCCACAAAAAAATAATAGGAGTAGGAGCCGAACAAGTGCAGTTGCTCTCTTACTTCCACGATATGTGATGAAAATCCAGTCTGGGACATTTCCAGGCCAAAGGAGATTTCATTCTTGTTGTTGGTTCCTAAAATAAAGAGGAATTTGTACTTGCGGGAAAGCTTTCCAGGAGGAGCCAGGGTGCTTGGTGGACCTGGGCGAGACCGACAGCCGCCTCTGCCCAGCCCGGAGCACCAAAGGCCTCAGCTGCTGCAAATGTGCCCGTTTCCCCCCAGATCACAACTGCACTGACTTGCATTGCTCCTGAGCCACTGTGAGCTGCAGAATCACCCAGAAATGAGTTTCTGGAGGATTTTACTTCATTTTTGCAGGGGGGTGAAGTCTCTCAGGTGACGCTTTCTGCCCCAGAAAACCACTGAGCTCCCTGGACCGAGCTCGCTGGCAGAACCAGTGGGGCGTTCCCGAGCTGGTCTGAGCCAAATCTCACAAGCGAAAGCCCTAAGGTGTTTCATTTTAAGTGAAAACCCTCCATATTTTGTCCCAATCATTTGCTTCAGTATGTAGTTTTCCTAGGAAGCTTGCACAAATGTGCCTTGAAGGAACAAACTCGTCACCAAGAAAGAAACACTTAATCCAGCAAAAGCCAGGTCCTGGGGAAGGCAAGGAGAGGGTTGTTTTGACAGAGTGCTTTTGCTGAGATTGACATAAAGCAATGATATTTCCTCATCTTTTCTTTCAGCTAGCAAGCTTAAAACAAAACAAAACACTATATTTTTCTCCTAATCCCATAACCTCTGGTGCTCCAGGGCATCCCTGGCACCAGGCAGGCAGCAGATTTTGCCTGCTGATAACTTGGCTGGATCTGAATGGATGGGTGGGTAGAAGACAGTGGCTGCTGCCCAGGGTACCCACAGGCAAATCCCCCATCTGCTCTAAATTACAGAGAAATCACAGCTCTGCCAAATAAGCCTGACGAAGCTGTTAGGTGGGTGAGAGGGGCTGTGGGCTCCAGCACCTGGAGGGCTGCGAAGAGCTCAAGAGAAGGACAATCCTCATACAGAGTAGGAAAAGGAAGACGCTCAGAGTACGACTCTGTGCTCTGCAAGGAGCCGGGATGCTGGAGAACCTCCAGTCGAGCAGCCCTTTCCAAGTGATTCTCTGCAGCCCAGCCATGAGGAATGTGGAGGGGCTCCGAACGATCCATCCTTGCCCTGAGTACTGAAAAATGCGTCACTCACCTTCCAAGCTAAATATCCTCTCGCCCAGCGCGTCTACAATGTCCTTGAGCGCCGCTTCGTCTGTGACATTGAAGAAGTGCTTGTCATCTGGGTCACTTGCTATGAATTTGATTTCATTCAGAAAGGCTTCGGGGTTGATTCCTCTTCTGTTGTAATAACCCAGGACCTAGGTTTGGAATAAAAATGAAAGTCTCAGGAGGGTTTTTCTTTTGCATAGAGCTCTTCCAGGTCACCCAAACCAGACATCTCCACTTGCAAGGAGCCACAAAGCCTACGCTTCCTTTCCCTGCCTAGATCCAATTACTGCATTACTTGCAAATTGGGGAGCAAGAATCATAGAATCATTATGGTTGGAAAAGACCTTCAAGCTTCTGAAGTCCAACCGTAAACCCATCACCACCATGCCTACTAAACTATGTCCCTAAGTTGCCATAACTCCTGTGGCCTTGCCCGTGGTGGGGTATCCTTCACCCAGGGAGTCACATTTGACTTCTATACAGGTTATATCCCTGTGTCACGCTCAGCGAGCGCCTAGTTTGCAGACAGGGAAACGAAGGCACTGGCTCATAGCTGTCCTTGGGCAAAGACGCCGAAGTCCTGGCTGGAGACTCCCATAGCTGGTTGCTCCCAAGATGCTCTGATAGTGTCCAGGGACTAAAGGATGGACGTGAGGCTCCGTTGAGGTGCTTTGTCAGCCGGTGGCTGGTGCTCGGCCCCCTCCTACTTACAGCCACCGCATAGCGGGTGACGTTGTCCTTCTCGCTGTCCTCGATCACCTTCTCCAGGTCTGGGCTGTCGTGCGACTCTCCATCTGTGATTACAATCATTACTCTCTTTGCCCCTTTCCGGCCACCTTTCTGAAAGGCTTCCGAGCTGCAAGTGAAGAGATGCCCCGGGCTGCTCAGGGCCGCCGGGCGGGCTGCGGTCCCTCACCGCGGCGCCCGCGGCCCCCGCCATCCCGCGTGGGCCCTGCCCGTGGTGCCACGTCACCCTGCCAGGAGATGCCAAGGGACCCCGCGCTCTGCTGGACCTCCACAGGGGACCTTTCTCCTGGGGGACCTGGCTTCTTCTGGGTGGGAATCCTCCATTTGAACTCAATGCCCTAAATCTGCACCAGGAAAAGCATCCAGGTTCTGCCCAGGAGTTACAGTGAGAATTTGCAAGAAAGAGGCACTTATCCCACAAAAATGAGGAGCTGGAGCTGCAGTTTGGGACTTCAAGCTCCCAGTTACTCAGTGTGGGTGTGAAGAAGAGCTGAATCCTTAGGGGCACATGCGAGGTTGCATTTGGGAGGGCTGAGACCTCAGAAAGGTGGGGAGAAGGAAACCAAAAGCAGAGGATGATCTAAAACCCTTTAGCAGAAAGAAAGCCGAGGCGAGGGGTTTTACCGGGCGAACTCTATGCCGTAGGCTGTCCGGGTTTCGGTGCCACCTCTTTGCTCTATGTGACTGGCAGCCGCTACCACGTCTTTTACAGACCTGTAGTCATTTAAGTGAAACTCGTGGACGACGTCTTCTCCATACTGAACGACACCGACCTAGGGAGTAGAGGGGCATTACAAACGGATAACAGATAATGGATAACAGATAGTGGATAATGGATAACCCCATGTTGGGCGGCACGAGGAGGATGGGGCTCCAGCCGTGCCTGTATGGAGCTTTACTGCTGCATTTCCCCATGATTTCATCCTCCCCAGGCCCAGCCAGGGTGTGGGTGGCTCCTTTCTCCAGAGCTCATTTAAGGACATGCGTTATTTCCATGGGTTTGGCTTTAAAATACATATGTTGGGAGTTTATTTTGAAAAAGCGTGATGCCAAGCTACAACAAATTGGCAGGAAAGGGGCTTTGAAAAAGGCTTGGGGAATGTGCATGACACGGAGAGGCGCAGCAGAGGTGCAGACACGCACAGAGGTGCACAGGTTGCTCACGGACTTACTTGAATCTGTCCGGGGCCAATATAAAATTTTTTCAAGATGTTTATCAGGAAGTGCTGAACTTCAACCCAAGGGTAGATGCTGTTTGATCCATCCAGAACTATGATTATGTCCATGTACGTCTGGCATCCTGTGAAAAATACACAGTGGGTTACTGAAAGACCTTGGCAAAATTTGCAATGAGGAAATTTATGACCCGATTCCTTGCTGTCAGGTACTTGCTCTTATGATTCGTTTGAAAAAAAAAAAAATTGTTTCAATCTTTCACAAAGACCTTCGGGTCGTATTTGCTCCAACAAGACAGGAAGAACCCACATGCATCCTCTCTGCTACAAAAAAAGATGGAAAAATCCATAAGAATTACACCTGGCCACCTGGTGCCGGCCTCCATCCGGGCTAATGCAGCAGGAGACCTCTCTTCCTGCTGCCACGCAGCCTTTACTTGTGCAAGTTCTCATTAAAACCTCTGTATCATCTAAGCGAAGCACCCCATTGAGAATCCTAGGACCCAGCTCAAAAGAAAGAGCTGCAAAGGATTTAGGAAGCTGACTGGAGATAATTCCACATCATCCCTCTTTCTTGCTTTTATTTTCCTAATGGTACTTAGAGAAGATGCAGGCACCCAGAAGATGTCGAGATTTGCAAAGACACAGCTTGGTGCCCAAGCTCGCTGACTGCAGCCGCTCGGCGGCTGATCCACGCGGATGCGGGTGCACATTGGGATAACCCCTGGTTGTCAGCAGGGTGACACGAGTGGCTTCAAACGGGACTTTGAACTCAAGACCACGACCCGGAAAGAAGAGCATGCTGAGTGATGCATGATCCACGGCACGTGTTACCCTTCTGCCTCCTAAAGAACCGGCAACCTTCACAGCAAGGGCTAAAAAGAAGCAGCTGCTGGGATGGAAGGGAGGGAAGTGATACGTAAAAGCCATAAAAACCGCTCGCCGGTGGCAGGTGCGGCCCCCTTGTCCCGCAGTGCGGACGATGGGGCTGGTGGCCATGGGGCTCTGCCGTGGCTGTGCTGGGAGAGCCCCACGAGCCCAGCCCCTCCAAGGACCAGCCCCTGGGACGTCCCAGCACCTACAGCAAAACCAGGAGGCTCATTTAAAACCTCCGAATAAAACCAGGTCCTGGCTTTACGCACCCGCGCTTACAAATTTGGGCCAAGAGGTTCAGCCTTCAGTCAATGAGCTCTTTGTGTTGTGCGGCCAGGGGCTGAATTCTTTCCCTATTTTGCCTTGCTAACTGTGCTGATAAAATATTCTGGATACTTTTATTTCTGTTCTTGGAAGAATAAGGTATTTTTTGTCTTCCCCGGGTGTCAATCAAAAGGAAAATGTTTACCAGATGTCCGCGTACGCAACCCCCTTTGAATTGCTTTCCTGCAATAATTTCCTCTACTATCTTGCCTCCTTCTAAATACGGATGGTGCTTTGTTTCCTCAATGGCACTGGAGCGATTAAAGAGGAAAGATACTCTTTAACTTCAAAAGCCGGCTTTGCGTTAGAGGCTACAAAGCAGATTGTTTCTCATACTCTGGAGAGCAGGAGCCACGGTCTTGGAGAATCTGAAGTTGGAGTTCACCCTGGAGCACATTCCTGTGGTGTAGTAAGAGCTCCCGCACTCGTGGGACCAGAGAGGGCTGCAAGCCTATAAAAACGGGGGGAAAACAGAGCATCAGCGGCAGTCTGAAAGCTGCCACTTACGGAGCCGTCGCTTCAGAGGTGCTAAAGAGCAGCAAATGGGATTTGGCACGTGTGCATATAACATATGCATGCATTTGTGCCTGGGTTTTTGCATAACTTTATGCGTTTATACTTACGGAAAAGCCTCGGCTCCTTGCATGGCAAGGGAGAGCCATTGCACAGTCCCGTTTCTTACCAGGAAGCTGCTGTCCTTGGGGTTGGTGGCCAGGCTCAGCCCCAGGCGCATGTTGTCCTTCCGCTCGGAGACGTTGGAAAGCGTCACTCTTCCTGCAGGGAGGAGAGGGCGGTGAGCGGCGCCTGGACCAAGCGCAGGGCATTGGGCGACTATGAAAATCCATCATTCCCTCTTGCCCCCAGTCTCCCTGGAGCGGGCAGGGATCCAGCTGGAAGCCCAGGGATGCCTTGGCCCTGTTTACATTGCAGCGCTTGTGTTTGGGTGCCCTGTGAACTGCTGTCAAGATAAGACCCTTTTTTTTTTTTCCCTAAATCCCATAATCAACAAAGAGAAACAAGCCTTCTAGGGAGTGAAACAGCGAGTCGGAAACTGCATTTCCTACGTAGTAAATGTTTGGAAAAAACACCCAGGCAGCTCTCGCATCTTCTCTTCAGCGGCTTTTTACCCTCAGCCCCAGATCTCCAGCTGTGCATTTCTTCCATTCCTCTTGTCTTAATCCCAAAACTGGGAACGGCCCACGGGCAACCTTTTATTTGGGTTAACATTAGTATCTTTTAGCTTTAACACAAACACTGTCTGCTCCACCCATTCCTCCAGCACGGTTTCATCCGGACATCAAAACTAGCTCAGCTCGTGGTGGCTGAGAAAATAAAAATGCAGGGGAAGAAACTGGTCACTTTA
Organism: Nothocercus julius; assembly: GCA_013398735.1. Classification (NCBI taxonomy): domain Eukaryota; kingdom Metazoa; phylum Chordata; class Aves; order Tinamiformes; family Tinamidae; genus Nothocercus; species Nothocercus julius. The sequence goes on along the minus strand of VZSV01000075.1, from coordinate 287,892 downwards.
TAGGTGTTTTTTTTTTTTTTTTTTTTTTTTTGTCTGAGGCCTTTGAAAGTTCCTTGCGGATTAAACCAAGAGGTGGCTCAGCCCTCAAAGGCAAACCTGGACCCGCGGTGCGAGGGAGGTCAGGCCAAGCTCAGCACCCCGACCTGGGGGATCCATCCCCAGACCAGCCCTCTTCTAAAACTCTCCAGCTTGGCGAAAGCTCCTTCTTGCATCACTTGTGCCTCCCGATGAGCATCTCAAGGTCATTTCAACACCAAAGCTTCTTTCCATTCAATTGGAAGGTTTTTCCCATTCAATTGGAAGAGTCTTCCCAACCAACTAGAAGCTTCTTCCCATTCAACTGGAACGTTCTTCCCGGTGAATTGGAAGCTTCTTCCCATTCAGCTGGAAGGGCGTCTGCTCACAACTCATCATGCCCAGGAGCTCTTGCAGCCCCAGCTGGAGGTCCATCACATTCCTACATGGAATGTACCCACCGGGCAGGAGGGCCAGGCCCCGCGGCTCAGGAGCTACGGGGAGGTGACGATGGGGAGCCACCAGCATCTCACGCCACCTCTGCTCCACGTCCAGCTTTACTCAAAGGCTCTGAATGGACTGCGCTAATTAGACAGGCTAATTAAAAATAAAACCAGTATGTGCACGTGGGATAGATCTTCTCATTCAAGATTTGTTTCTAATGGGACAAAAAAAAAAAGTGCTTTCTGGAAAAATTCAAATTTTCACGCACAAGAGATTTATTTCTTTGGAGGATTTTGATGTTGCCATTAGAAATAAAAGAAAAATGAAAACTGAATGGTTTTGAACAAAAATAGATTTGGCTCCCTTTTTTTTTTTTTTCACTTTCAGTTTGGGAATATTTTGAGCGAGCCAAAGCTCCTGCAGCCTTATCAGATTTGAAACCCGGAATACTTCACATTAATAACAAAGAAAAATAAAATGACAACTGCACAGCTGCTTTTCCCCCAAAACCCAGATGCTGCTGCTCAGGACTAATGCTGATCAATCAAAACAATGCAAGCTACCATAAATATACAAGGAAGCATAATAAGTACTAATGCATTTTTATTTTATCCCAAGTTGCTTGACTTTTGATGTTTCTTGAAGCCCAACACCAGGAGTTAGACGAACACCTAAAAATCCTTCCTAAACCTGCCGCCCTGGGGCTCTCAGAGCACCAGGGGTCTTCAGGGCCCAGGGAAAGCCCATGCGCTCACCGTGCCACCAAAGTGCCACCCTCCCATGTCCGGCAGCCTGATCCCACACGGTTGGTACCTAGATTGAGCTTGGTGCAGTTGCTGTGGGTGCTGCCGTTCACTGGGCACTTGTAGACGTCCCCCGTCTTCTGCTGCCCGTTGGTTTCGTAAGGGGCTCCCACCACCAGCCTGAAGGGAAGGGAAGGGAAGAGGAAGAAGAGAGAAGAGAAAAGAGGCTCCTGTCAGCAGCACCCCGACACCACTTGCCAGAGCTGTTTTTTCATGAAAAAAAAAGAAAGCCGCAAGTGGTCAAAGTGGTCAAAATGTTTTCAGTTATGGCTTCTTGCAAGCCACAAAAGCCCAGTGTATCCAGTGCCAGGAGAGCCTGCAGGGAAGGGAAGGGGAGGCATCGCTATTTGATGGATATCTCCGAGCTCCGACAAGACACTTGGACAGAAACAGCGATGCGAATAAGGGTCTCCTTGGGCACACGCTGTGTCCCTAAATGGCACAGAAGGACTCAGTGACAGACCCCTTCCTTCCCTGAAATAGGCACATCCTACACAAACAGTCACCTCGACACACTTCCATGCACAAGGGTGTATCTCCCTACTGTTGAAGGCCACCAGAGCTGGTCACCATCCCTCTCTCCGGCGGTGACAGCAGTGGACAATATGACGCACGGCCCGCGAACTTCCCACACGGATGATGACGCATTGGAGGGAGCATCCTCAGCCTGCAGCGCCCTGGGGGTTGTCACCGTGCTCAATGGGAGAAGCCGATGGCTGGTGTCCAGGACAGGAGCTGAAGCCACCAGCATCCTTCCGAGGTCTCCTTACAGGACCACGGCATCCCCAGTTTCTGGTGGGTAGAGAGAACCCACCTCCTACCTCCTCATTATTGAAGGTAGGAACATTGGAACATCAGGATGGGCTGCAGGATGCAGACTGGGAACCCTGCTAGAAAGGAGAAATTCCCAATTTAGCAACACCAGGAGCAAAAGCGAAGAGCCCTCACTCATACTGAGACCTGAGGGGAGTCTTCTCCATGAAGAAGCTCAAAGAAAGGATTTCCTAGAGCTTTTCTTGGAGGATGAGGAGCCCAGGGTGGTGCATGAGCATAACCACCTCACTGGAGGATGGGGCTGTTTGGCATCTAGCTGTGCTTAAAAATAAGAGTTAATGAGCTGATAAATACCCAGACTCCGACTCAGAGTGCAGGCAAGTAGCTGGGCTGCTCTCTGCACGTGTCTGGGACGTCGCCGGTATTTTTCTTGCTTTCTTCTGGTGGACTTGACAAGAATAGCACAAACCAGCGGACCAGAGGGAGGAGAGCGGGACCTGAGGAATTCGGCCATTCCTTCCAGGCGAGTTCAAAAATACCCCGAACCACGGGTTTCTGGCAACTGCTGCTCCCAATATGTTAGCCCAAAATACATCTACTCTCCTGCATTTGGCTTTCAAAATCCTTCTGGAGGAGGCAGCTGAAGCAACCCTCCGCATCCAGCTCTCCAAGCAAACAGAACCTCTTTTGTTCTGCATCACCCCAGAATACGGCTGGAAAAGCAACTGTCCTCAGCACGGATGTTCCTGGTTAGACCAGAAATGGTCATTTTTGCAACACTGTTTCTCCAAAGGCATTAAACACTAATTCTTTCATTGCATCACTATAAAACAGGCTTGCTCACTGGTTCAGGATTATCAAAATCTAATCAGAGTGGTACCAAGCACCACAGGTCACTATGTGCAAGGACCAGTGGCCTTAACCCATGTGGCAGCATTTAAGGAGTCAAAGCATTCCTCCCAAACGGAGGCTGCAAAACAACTCGTGCCACCAGCTCCCAGCCCGATGGCAGAGCTCCGAGCCCAAATATTTACGGATGCTGCCATAAATGCCAGGGTTACACAGCTCATGGAAACGGCATTTTTGCCTCCTGAAGACAATGACATTGTTTTCGCTTTCGGGTTAAACCGAAATGATGAATTAGCCGAAGTTGTCGAAATCTCGTGGAAACTCGGCGGCCAAGGGAAAGGCTTTTTGCAGCTGCTGCGGAGGTGACGCGCCAGCCGCGGGAGCGCGCAGATGTTCGCCGGGGTTCAAGGGCTGCTCGGAGACACCGGCCCGCTCCCCGCGCCGCAGGTTGGTCACAAGGCTCTTCTAGCGCTGGGATTTATAAACTGCGGTTTAAATGTGTTTTTTTTCCAGAGGAACGGCCCTCCGTGACGCAGCACGACAGACGCCTGCACGAGGCCACCAGCTGCACTGATTTTGCATGGACAAAATAAGAAGCAAACAAGCCTCCCCCCGTCCCTTCCTTTCCCTGTCTCCTCCTGGAGACAGCAAAGGCCAAGAAGGGAATTCAATGAGCAAATTACAGACTGCTCCGAGCAATGTAGCAATATGCCTGTGGATGTGTTTTTAAGTTTTATCCTGGAAAAAAAGCTTGAAAAAATAAAGCAGTGTGTTAGTGGAAATGAGGAGTATCTGTGCTGCCTCTGGAACAAGGGGAACAGACACCACGCTGCTGCTTTGCAGCCCTCGGGCGCTTCAGGCCGAGCTCCATCCCCATTCCTGATGTCCTGGCCCCGAGTATTGGCACAGGAAATCGCAGGGAGTTTCCTACCAGGCAGCAAAATAACGTGTCGGATTCAGTGGCAGAATGTGCCATTTCTTTCCATGTTGTTTTAAATGGCTTCACCTCACGTGAACATTAGCAGCGTGCGTGGCGCGCTGCTGCTGGCGTTTTGGGCAGCGTTGCTCAAAGGGGCTGTTATTGCAGCGCTTGGAGCCACTGCAGGGAGCAGCTGTGCTATATGTGCTATATGATATAAAACTCCTGTGTGCCAGAGGCTTTAACCCTGCCCGCCGCATCCGCGCTGCATCCCAGGATCCGCGCCTTGGAAGTCACTGTGGATGCGAATAACTTCCTATGCATTTCACCGATACCGTGCCGTTCTCCCCCAAAATAACTCGTGATGGTGCCAAGGCAAATCTGATGCTTAAAGCTGCAAGGTCCGGAGCATCATGCAGGAAGCTGCATCGGGATTGCAGGGTTTTCAGGGAAGGAGTGAGCATGGGCTCATAGTACGGCCGTTCTCCCACCGATTGGGGGTAGTAACTTGCTTCATTGCTCCCACCAAACTCCCTGTCCTGCTCGGACCGTCTTGGGCACCAGCCTGGTGGTTTTGTTTCTTCCATAAATATTCTTTATCTCCTGGTTTTTGATTTCTGCCACATGTCCCTTATGTATTATTGGCTTCCAATTTACACTTTCCTCCTACATATGATGCTCAGATGCACAAAACCTGGGGCTGAGAATCCCCTAGACATGGACAAAATGCCCTCAGCGAGTCGCGGAGGAGCCACCAAGCTCGGGCTTGGCCACCCGAAATGCTTGGATTAGTTGGAAATAACGCGGGGAAGGAAGGTGTGAGGATGGGAGAGCCTGGCACGCGGAGTGGGAAGGACGGCATGGGCTTCCCAACCTGTGGAACAGTTAATCTGCGGCAAGGCAACCCCCCCGCCACTAATGCCTTCAAGATGGGGCCGGATGGAGAAGGGAGGGAGGAGGTGCAGGAAAGGGAGAGTTCGCTGTGGAAAACTCCGAGTGGGTCTGCACCTCCTTGGACTGAATACGGCAGAGGAACGAGCTCCAAAATAAGGATTTTGTTGCAGTTGGCAATTGTGGCAAAGAAATACCCAGAGGGAGCCCAGGAGGGCCCAGGAGTTGGTGGATCCCGAGGGATCGAGGAGCGCTGAGCCCTGCAGCAGCCATGCTGATTAATGAGCCCTCGCAGCAAGCAAAATTACTGGATTTCTCCTTAAAATAGCATATGACGGGTGCATCGCAAAGCACGCCCGGGAAACTCGCCGAATCCTGTGGTCAGCAGTAATGATACTCTCCCGTTTTCCTGGTGTCATTTTTTCCCCTTGTGCTTTGGGAAACTGGAGCAGTGTCCGTCAGTGAGGCCGTGCAGCCCTTCACAGCGGCACGTCGGGCTCCCGGGTCACTCCAGGGGTTTCCATAAATCGCTGGGAAGCCCTTGGGATTGGAAGGCACCCGGAGTGCCTACGGGCCCTGGCGACACCGTGCCGGGAAGCTGCCTCATTACCACCAGCCAGACCAATCCCGACACCTCCGACAGCAGCCGTGCCGAGCCAGGAGCCGGTGCACGTGCCCAAGCCACATCCGTCGGGAAGAACCCTGGCTCTGGGCTGGATGTGGCAGCTGGGAAGCAGCCCAGGAGCATCCCCACGCGCCCAGAAACGGGCCCCCAAAATCCTGCCCGGAGCAGAATGCCCTGGCGCACGGTGATGGGCTCCCTGCCAGGCGAGGCTCCAGCGCGCTTGCCAAGCGAGCGGCAAGGGACGAAGGTGCCGGAGTGGTGGGAGCTGCCATTCCCAACGCCCAGGAAGCTTTGCAGCCACATGCCCAGCCTCCAAAGCCAGCGGCACGCATGGGAGCAGCCAAGGATGCTGCTCACGGATGCGGGGAAGGAGCAAACCCTGCATCCGCCAGGGAATACGATATTTGTTATTTTTACAGCTTCTGAAGGCTAATGGATGTTTATTTCCAGTGTTCTCCTTCTGCAGCCAATTCTTCCCAAGCTTGGGAAGAATTCAGCTTTTTGCATAGCTGGAGATTTTCAATCTGTAGATGCAAGTTGGTGTGGGGCAAAGAACAGAACGGGTGCAGGCTGCAGCAGCAATCCCCATGCATCACATACGGGGTGCACCATGGACGGGGCGCATTGCATACGGAGGTGCATCGCATACAGGGTGCATTGCATATAGGATACATTGTGTATGTGGTACCTTGCATATGGGGGTGCATCGCACACGTAGTGCATCACATACAGGGTGCGTCTCATACAGGGTGCCCCTTGGAACACACTTATTTGCCCAACCAAATCCATCTGCAGCTGCAAGCAGGTCCAGACTAGTGCAATCCCCCAGCTGCTGCACGGCCCAACACACAGCTTGGAGCAGAGCGCAGCTCCAGGCCAGGACACCCCATATTTTGGGACATTCAGGCCTCGGTGCCTGCACGGGGAGCGCTCTGTATTAAAGCAGCCCCTACGCTATTGCTGCTGTGCAAAGCTGTGCTGCTCATCACGGCGGCTTCATTACCAGTTTTTCCATCCACATATTTGGAGGGAGCCACGATTGCACCCCCAACTTAATGAAAAAGCGTTGAGAAAAGTGCTGAAAGTCACCGACCGGCCCAGGAGACCCCACGAAGCGATGGGCTTCTCGAGCCCAATGCATATCCCAGAGTTTTTCCCCTGGAGCTCAATCCGCCAAATTCTTTCCTCCTATATTTTCCACTACCAGGGCTACACTCAGAGCCCTATCTGGCTCCTTCTGCTAAAGAAGAGAAAATAGTCACAACTAAGTATCTACTACAGAATATTGCACACAACTTGGGCGCACACACGAATATGCCAATACATACACAAATACATATATGTGTGTGTGTGTGTGTGTGTGCCTGCTGCTTTGAAATCCTTCTAAAACCACCTACGCTGGCCAAAAGCAGCATTAAAGGGCTCAGACGGGAGTGCGAGTGCCAAGGGCTCAGATTCCACGTTTGGCGCTTGGCACACGAGTTTTCCCCTGTTTTTATAGCAATCGCTCTTATACGAGCCACGTTTCTGAGATAACCGTTTAGCCTCTCGGAGCTCCTTTGCTCCTCCGGACATTTTGGGGAGGTTTTCAAGGCCTTTCCTGGCTCTGCCTTAGCAACAAGCTGTGGTTTCACCTCATCCTTCCCATTTCTCCCAGGCTCCTGGAAGGGGCCGCCGCGCTGCCGTTGCTGCCGCTCTCCCCCTGCGCCCTCGGGTTTCGACTGCAGACGTTTTGCTGCTTCGGTCATTTATCCTTTAACCAAAGTGAGTCATGGTGGCTTTTCTAAAAAATACGTGCATATATTTAATAGACATTTTATACCATATAATTGCCTATGTGAATGCATGTGGTACTTATGTGCGCGCCTATGCTGGTTTTGTATCGAGAACCTCCTCTTCTTTTTCATGCAAAGGAAGAGGCAGAGGAGGAAGCTGCACTCAAGTCTGCGTTGATGTTGGCAGGGAAGATGCGAGAAGGGCCAAGAGGAGCCAGACGTGGCCTCCAAACTCAGCATCTTGCCCAAAAGGAGCAAAATCCTCCCTCTGCTGCAATAGGAGCGGAGAGGTCCCGACAGAGCATCCCGAGCCGAGTGGTCACTGCAGCATCACCCATTGCGTGTGTCCCTCGCGTTGCTCCCTTCCACTGCTCCCTTCCAAGGGGAGATTTTTGGCACTTACAGGACAAAATGAAATACCTTTTAAAAAACAACATATTCTCCAAAAGCAAAGGTGGGTGGGGATGTCACTTCGTTCCTGCTCCTTATCTGCTTCAGGGAGCTGCAAGCTTTAAACAGCCCTGCCATGAGCTGCCTTTGCAGAAGCTGAGTCTCTCGCGGGTCCTAGGTCAAATACCATCACATTTCTGGGGTTTTGGACCAATTCCTGGTACGAGCTATTTCATATTTCACAGCAGAGACCAGCGCAAAATAAAAGCGGAGCGCGTGATGCGGCGTCAGCCCGGGGAGGATCTCGGTGCAGCAGCCTCCTGCCCCGAGTCCACTTTGGAGGACACTCTGCGTTCGGGTTCCTGCCCCAAACCCACCCAACCTGAGCAGCTGAGCTGGTGAGCGCAGACTGGCAGCGCCCGCCCAAGGCCCGCTGTCCTCGTGTGGTCACGAAGCGACGAGTCCGGGGCTGTCACAGCAATCAGCCTGGGGACATCACTGCCAGCTGCGCTTGCTCCGTCCCCACAAAGGGACACTGGTGTCCCCAGTGTCCCAAAAGATTCCCAGGAGAGACCTAGCCCATGTTTGCAGACCTGCCCGTGTCCGCAGTGAGGACACCCCGGCACCCATGGGTGGCCAAGGGGCCTATAATCCCCATCCAGGGTTCTCCTTGCTCCCGGCACAGCGCTGACCTACGGTGAATCAGAGGGAGGATCTGCTGACTGCGCCCTTCCTCTGGAGCAAACAGCCCCAAACATCCCCAAGCCCCTAATTGCAGCGGAGCGAGCGTGGTTATTGCTCCCCCCGTGCAGTCCTGAGCGCCTGAGTCACAGGGCAGCGGGGCGGCACTTTGGGTCCGTTTAGCAGGTTCTCCATGGACAGCCCTGTCCCCTGAGCCACGAGGGTTTCAGCATTTCGCTTATCGACAGGCAGCGAGGGAAGAGCCGGCAGTGCCCGCACTGCTGCACGCTCCCTGCTTGCATGGGCTTTCCATGGGCTGCAAGGCACGTGCGAGCTCTTCATCCCAAGGACTGGAAGAGCTGGTCACTGGCACACGGATGCCACGGCTTGGAGCATCCAAGGGGGACCTGCAGGGCTGTCCCCTCTCATTGCTGTCCCCTGCCGTTAGTGCACAGTGAGGCCAAAAGGAAGAAAAGAAATCCCAAATCCCTGCTCAGGACCTGCCCCGAAGCCAAGGAGGCTGCCCATGATCCTGGGAGCACCGAGCTCAGTACGGCCATGCAGCCAGAGCCATACAGGGAAAGGCTGCAGCTTCCCATGAAACACAGGACCCCGCAGGAGCGCAGAGCATCATCCCAACGCCCGACACTGTAGGAACGTCAGCAAATATCCCCTTGGCATCGCTGCTAGTGCTGAATCCCAAACCACGTCCTTTGCCTGTGGGCGCAGCGTTACCGTCACCGCTTTTAACAACCCCTCTGTCCTCACCACGACCAGCGGCTCATCCATAATTAGCTCAATACATGGTGCAAGTTGGAAAAAGCTCGTAACGCTCGTGGTCCCGCAGCGCGCGGGCACGGAGCCAGCAGAGACACTCGCCACGCGCCGCGGCACCGGGGAGCCGGGCTCCAATACGGGTTAAGGAGAAGGGAAACGGGGACTCAGGCTGCTCGTGGCAGCCGGGACAAGAGCTGGGGAACCCGAGGTTAAATCCAAGCCTTATTTTGAATTTCCAAAGCATCTCTGTATCAGCAAGTGCCTGCTTGCTGTTCTAGCCTGGCTGGGGAGCCCGGGCCGTGCAGCTCCGTATTTGGGGAATCGTGTGTGCTTTGGGGCTGCCCTCGTCGCTCCAGGCTCTGCAAGGAGCACGTTAATATCTCCTCCGACATGTGCCAAGTGGCCACTTAGCTCCTTTCCCAGCTGTGCATAGTCCCTGGCAAGGAGCGGGACGTCTGCCGTGAAACCCAAAACCCCAGCGAAACCCAGCCAGGCTTCGCCTTGCATTGCTGAAACCCAGGCAGATTTGATGGCTTCTGCAGACCACCGCTCCCGGTGGAAACTGCATAAAATGCAATGGCCTTGACCCAAAAATCCAATGGATTTCCACTGAATTTTGGAGCCCGTGCAACCCTGGGGAGCTGTGAACTTGCCGGCATGAAACCTAAGCTGCCGGCACCTGCCTGGATCTGGCTGCACGTGCGGATGGGTCTTTCCAACAAGCAGGGGACTTTTCCCACCTGGTGAAACCCCTTTTCCATAGGCACAGAGGGAAAGCAGGAGGAGCCCCCGGCATCTCGCCCGGGTGGCCTCGGGCCCCGCTCGGAGCCGGGCACGGAGCTCACTTACCACTTCTTGCCCCCGATGTCGTGCTGCTGCACCGTGTAGCCAAAATACGCGTCCTTGGAGCCCGCGATGATTTTGGGCCTCTTGGTGTCAATGTTGAAGGCATCGCTGAACCCTGCGGAGAGGAGGAAAACAGGGACACGTCAGGCAGGGCACCAAGGGGATGTCACTGAAGGGGACTTGTCATCCTCCTGCAGCCCACGTGTTACTGCAAAGCCAACACCATGGCAAAAAATGCACTGGTGTTTCCTGGAAAAATAAATGCTTTTTTTCCCTGCAGGCTAGAGGGAGCAGGAGCCCAGGGCTGCAAAATTGCAGCCGATTTTGCCCAGAGGAGCCCAACACCGGCTGCAAATGCCTCTGAGAGCAGCTTTCTTGCCACGCAGCCGGCCTCGCTCCGTGCTTTCCTCATCCGAGCTCCTCCGGCCGCGTGCTCCTACTGGGAACGGAGCTGCACTGAGGCAGCTCTCCCAGCCTCCGGAATGGAAAAGCCACGGCAGCTCGGAGACAGCCCGCAGGGCTGGGATGCCCCAGAATATCCCAGTGCACATCCACATGGGAAGCCCGCGCCCGCCAGCCCAGCACTGCATCCAAACGCTCTGCATGCTCCCTGCTGCATCACTTCCCCTTTACAATACCATTTGCTCCTTAAATTTAGCCATGCACGGCCCAAGAGCCAGGGAAGGTGCAAGAGACGCTGCTGAGCAGAGGGAAGAGGAGGCAGTAGCCGGGATGCCAGATGTCTCACTCCCGAATAAATAAAAGATCCTGGCAGCATTAGCAAAGGCGGCTGGAAGAGGAAAAGGACATGTCAAGGCACCGCGTTCGGTTTTTATAGGGGTATAAAACTGGGTTGTCATCAGGAGGAGCTGGGAATGCTGCTTCCCAGGCAAAAAGTTCAGGATGGGGATTGTTTTTATAGGTGCTGGAAAGAGATGGGAGCTTTTGCCGAGCACAAACCCACACCGTGGCCATCCTAAAAAAGGAGCTCAGGGCGAGCAAGGCGAGGACCTGTGGGAGCCTGTGGAAAGAAATTCTGGAAAGCAGGAAAAAAGTGGGAAAAAAAAAAAAAAGAAAGATGCATGGGATCAGATCCAGACTATTTTGTGGTAGGCTGACCTTATGTAACATATTAAAAACTGAGTTCATGAGAACTGTCTTTGATTTTTTTAATGTATTCTGTAAAAAAAAAAAGTCATTTATTTCTCTTTGCCACACAGCTTCAGTGTTTTCCACAACTTCTAGCTAAGACACAAACCTGAAAGCTTCAATTCCAGCAAAAATCACTCCTGGCACCAACAGTCCGGCTGTAAGGGAATGCCCAAGGGAACGGCACTGCTTTGGAAGTTCGGTGTCCAGGGGAAAAGAAGGGATCTGGGGCTCAAATTGCGCTCAGTGGCACATCCCAGGCTTTGCATCCAAGAAGCCTTTTCCTGGGAAAGATCCCCCGGGCACTCGCTCGCGCTTCCACTCCACCTCAGAGTGCCTGGAAAAACGGAGGGAGCTGGAAGCAAGCTTGAAACAATGGATGGCAAAATCCGGGGAATGTGCGTACGGGAGGGAGGCACTTCGGAAAGCAGGCAGATGTGGGTGCATTCGAGGCAGAGGGGGAAAATCTGGGAGTATTTAAACAGCATTAAATTAATCAGGGCCTTTTGAAAGGCTGGCAGGGAGATTTAGCAACGCGCAGAGCCTGGTCCCGTTTTCTTGTCGGCAGTGACATCACTGTCACAAATAAGTGACCCAAAGCCACATGTTTTGCTGGCGAGGCTGCCAAAGCAGGAAGCCTCAAATATCTCCATTCCGAACTGGAGCTTTTGCCCGGTCCAAACTTTAGATTCTCATCAGGTCAGATATTGAGAGGGAAAAATAATAAAAAAGGACACATTTGGGAAACAATATTGGGAATAAAAGATACCTTTCTTGCCAAAGGAATAAAAATAACTGCTCTCTGTGAGAGCCTGGGGGTCCGGACCTGCCAGAGGTGGGTGCACTGGGGTCCGGATGCCTCTGTCCGGTGCTTGCAACCCCCAGCCCTGCCGGGCTGCAGGGATGCTGTAAACGTGCCTGTCCCCCCTGCATCCCTCGGGATGCTTTGGAAAAGCAGCTCCCGGGTTATTGCATTGCTGCATGCAATAACTATTTTGCCAAACCGGGCTGCTTTGCTGGCCAAGGGCACTTCCCTGGCTCGGGACAGAATTGCTCGAGAGAGGAAGAGCAAATGCAGGGCCAGGGCTGCCGCTGGGAGCTCCAGGCGCAGGCTGACAACCCACGGGCTCCGGTGGCATCGGATGCTCCTCGGGACCCCATCTGCAATGCACATTTTTGCTTTTTGTGCAGGGCTGAAATACTTGGCATAACTAGAAAGCCTTTGAGCTTCGTGGAGGGTATTTGGGCAGAGCTGGCGGGGAGGGAGCAGGTCAGGGCTGATGAGCCGCTGCTTCCCTCGTGCCCCGGCATCCCCAGCCCCTGCGCGCAAGAAGGGCTGGAAGCACCAAGTCCCTCTCCAGGTTGGAGCACTTGGCTGAGGGCATTGGGAAACGCACTGCTTTCTGCTCCCTGACACAGCTGCACACTGGAAACCCGGGAATGCCAGAGGTGGATATGGAATCAGTCATCGCCAGCCTCCGTCCCGCAGCGTTCCTGGCTACCGCAAAATGTGCAACCGGCAGCCGCAGAGCCTCGGCTCCAGAAGCGCCTTGTGCTTCCGAAATCCCAGATTTCTGTCCCCCGGGGCAGGGATAAGCCACTTTCCCGCCTATAGGCTGTGGGGCCACATTTAACGACATTAAGGAACACGATGAAATAACAGCCGTGGCAAGCGGTGTCTGCAGCCCTCAGTGCCGCTCCGGGGATGGCCCGGGAGCCGGCGAGGGATTTCCCTCGGAGCGCGCCCGGGCGGAGGCGGATTTGCCACGTCCCCCCGAGCTGCCCACGTAAGCAGGGAGCGGGGAGGCCCCCGCGCTCGCCCCGCGCTCCCACACATGGTCCCCATTAAGCTGAGGCAGCTCTGCTGCCGCTCGCCTGGCTTTATCCGGCGCCCGAGCCATGGGGAAAGGGGAAGGGGCATATCCCAAAGAAGCTGGCGAGCATCGGGATGTTTAGAAACGCTTGCGGCGGCCGCGGAGCTGCGCCGGAGAAGGGATTTTCTCGCTCTGCAGCTCGCAGAAGGGCGTCGGACACGAGCCCCGGCGGGGACCCCCCGCGCTCCCGCCGAGCTCCGGCACCGAGCGCCCCCCAAATCCCAGCGCCGGCCGCTGCCGCCGACGGACGGCGCTTCCCTCGCCCGTGCCCAAGGCAGGGGGACGGCGCCGCTTACCTGGCAGCAGGCAGAGCGCCCAGGCCACGGCGAGC